>BLKR01001404.1:0-295020 GCA_011170035.1 Teleogryllus occipitalis
CATACACAACTGTGAAATGCGACTGCGCGGCTGCTCTAACTCCTCAATAGCCCGAATGAGAAGAAGGATGTCTCTCCCGTTCATCAACAGCCACCGCGCACCCTCCAAGAATTATTCGCTCAGGACAACGACGCCCCCCTCTCTGCAACAAAGCGCATCCACCATCTAACAACAAAGGCGCGGGGCGGCGCAGGGTGGCATGAGGCGGCGCGGAGCGTCGCGGGGCGACGCGGGATGGCGCGGGGTGTTGCGGGGCGGTGTGGGGCGATGTGGGGCGGCGCAGTGCGGCGAAGGGCTGCGCGGAGCGGCGCGGAGCGGCGCGGGGTGGTGCGGGGTGAGGCGAGCCGGAGCGGGGCGGGGCGGCGCGGGTGATACGGGATGGCGCGGGGTAGCGCGGGGTTGCGCGGGTTGGCGCGGAGTGGCGCGGAGTGGCGCGGAGTGGCGCGGGGTGGCGCGGGGTGGCGCGGGGTGGCGCGGGGTGGCGCGGGGTGGCGCGGGGTGGCGCGGGGTGGCGCGGGGTGGCGCGGCGCAAGGCGGAGCAGGGCGGAGTAGGGCGGCGCAGGGTGGCGCGGGCGTGTGCGGACGGGAGTGGTCGGCGCGGGGCCACACAATGACGCGCGATGTCCGGCAGGCGCCGGCGCATGCCGTCCCGCGGCCGCCGCACAAAGGCGACCCTGGCCTGGCACGCGGCGCCGCTCGCCGCCTCCGCATTCCTCCGCCGCACAGTACCCCCGAACGTATAATACTACTAGGAATAAATGTTACAAACTTCTAGGGTATGGAGAAAGCTTGGAGATAGTCACATTTTGTCATTGGAGATGTGCTAGGATATTTCATATAAAGAAATTTGTCCCTCATTAGTAGGCAATCGCTAAGCACTGGTGATCGTCAGATAATATTCTGACGCAGAGATTTCACATACCTTCATTACATCAATATACGATGACTTGCTTAAAAATCAGGGGAACATGGAAAACGAATATCTTCGTTTTAGAAAATGATACCAAATGCTCATTGGCAAAATGTGAACATCCTCGATCTTACATCTGCTATAAACGAATGTAAATGTATTCTGAGACACTACGTACAGTAGGTGTATCTGTCATAAGATCCCTCACTGTGTTAATCATTGGTTTCAAAATGGAAATGATTCATACTACAAATTAACTGTACGTTTCGGAGAATACGTGATACGAATTGCGGAAACCCTCCAAAAAGGCATAGAACATAAAATAGATCTCTTTGTGAGGAGAGTAGAATGTAACAAACGTTGCATTTCTATACGGGACAGGAAAACGGATTTTGAAAAGTCTATAACGCATCCTTTCCACGTTGTGCACGAAAGAAGAGAGTGTAGCGGTTTGCAGATGAGTCTGCTTTTACTCTTACATGCTATCATCATATGCGAATTTCGATTTGTTTAGTCTTAGTTTCATGCAAGATTCGAGGTTATACTCTCTCTGCCAGTAATATACCTACAAGGTTTTGGGTTAATAATTTCTTGTAAATGGAACAAAAGCGTCGTCGCCCCTCAGCGTATTTTAAACACGTGTGAGAATAAATGTCACCAATTTCTAAAACATTAGGAGTCAAAACTGATCCCTTTTTGCCAATGAATAGTGGTAAATGGTACATAATAGGCATTTGTGCAAATTACATTTACCCCGAGTACGCAACACGCTATGTCTAGTCATTCGGCAGAATCATGAAATATCTTTGACCACGACACAAAGTAACCGGCACAACACCAGTGCATGGAAGTTCCCTACAAATCAGGGGCAAGCACCACTTCTAAAAACGCATGTATCACCATTTTACGCAGTTTATGACTTCTTGGCAATCTGGGTGACGCCGCGTAGGGAGCTGAGAGGCTGATGTTTCTCCTGTCATGACGCAGTCTTCCTCAGGGCAGTGACGTGTGGCGCAGGGCAGTCACTGCCCTGAGGAAGCCTGCTACACGACGGGCACAACTCTCAGCCCTCTAGGCGGCGTCACACGGATAGCCAAGAAGTCATTGACTCGACCCGCGGAAGCTTACGCGTACATTACGCAATTTCTGGCCACATGTTTATTGACAAAATGTTAACATTTTTGGCCCCTTCACATTTCCTAGACGTTTATAACATTTGTGTCGTCAGTCATCGTGTACAGAGACTTTCACATCAGACTCGACCCTTGGCCCGCTCCTTCGTCCGCCAGCGCGCGCGTGGGCGTTGTGGCCCAGTGTGCGCCGGGGGGGGCGGTGGTGCGGGGGGGGGGGGCGGGGGGGGGCGAATGCCGCTGCGCCGCTGGGGCCGCGCTGTCTTCCCGCGCGTCTCCAGCGCGTCGCGTGATTTATCCCCTGGACGCCGTTTGTTCGCCGGCGGGGACGACCAGAAGGAGGAATGTTGTAAATAGACCTCTGCGAATAACATAGGCTTCTCCAGATGGCGCGCGGGTACAGGAGCCTCAGTGCGGAGTCGAGCGCTGTTGGTGGGAGTCACTCATAACGCGTGTGTGTGTGTGTGTGTGTGTGTGTTGCCTTGCGATTGTCCCCTTCCCTTTTGAGATGTCCTTCTATAGTGGTTTGTTTTAGTCATGTTTGTCTTAACTCTTATTCTTATATTTTCATCATTCTACTTATATCTATTATGTTTTCATTCATTATTCTGTCCCTTTTTTGATAATAGCTGTTAATAGTGTATTAGATATTATAACACTGTGTTCTAATAACACTTGTTATGAAACGGATCTCTTAAGAAAAGTATATTATTGTTCCATTGGAACTTTAACTAAATTTGAGTAAAATGTTTATTATAATCAATGCTCTTCGTGTCGAGATCCATTTGACTGAAAGTAATAGATTCAGAAAAAACGAGAAATAGAATTTCCTGAAATATGAGGATTTTTGAAAACTCTTATATTATCAAGATAATAAAAGCTTATAAAAATAATTGTATGTGGTACATTTATATGATTAATAGGTCAATATACATTTACAATACCAGTTAATTTTTAATCTATTTTTTAAATAGCCAAATAATTTTGTATTCTATGTACGCTATCGGATTATGATTGTTATTATTTTATTGTCTCTTTTATTATGAGGACAATAAACATGTTAATAGAAACAAACATTTGAGAATTTTAACTGTAATAATTATTGGAATTGATAATTATTATATCGACAAAGACCTTCCTTTATAATTTATTACTTTTATGTAATTTGTGGCAGCAAAAAAGCATTTACTAAATTATATTTGTAACCTGGGCAACGAAATTGGTATCTTCTTCGTGCGATTCCTGTGGAGAAAGTAGTGGAATACTAAAGATGGTGCAAAAGAATTTTCTTCACACTTGCCCGTATACATCGACAACAGCGACCCAATTGCTGGTGCGATTTTGCAATAGAAAGGAGAAAGCTATTTCAGGAAAGTTATGTAGTTGGCGCAAAACGTCTGCCGACATCTTACAGATCACATGCATACGCCATCTGCAATAAATATCGATATGACCAATAAAGAAAAACCACTCTTAACATCTCGTGCTGTATCGTTATTGTAAATAACATGTTACAGTGCTGATGTTTCATCGACAACAAATATTTCGGTCAAAACCCTCATTCATGACTATTATAGGATATTCTTCTTGTCATCTCTTAAAATTGGACAGTTTATGTAAGCTCTCCCGGGATATCGGAATATATCACATTCTTGTAGTTATGAGACACCACTACAATGTTTCTAAATAAAATTGGACACGTTCACTACAATAAAATATTATTTCAAATGTGATCATTGAATAAATAAATTTTGTTTTGGACATTCGATTGTCACTTGTAATTGATTTTAATAATGAGATAAATATTGATTAAATTAATAGTACAAATGGTATTTTTCCTCATATATGTCCGTCAAAATTAAGTGTTTTTAAGTAAAAAAATATTCAAAAATTTCCAATTTTTAAAAACACTTAAACCTAAATAATCATAGCGCTTTTTAATAAAATGGTCTTATTCACAAAAAATGTTTTTTAAACTAACTAATAAGATTATGCATTAAGTTTATGTTCTTATTCTGCACCTGAAGTTGTCTAAATTAAATAATTTTTGAATCGTTTATTGAATTTCAATATGATTATGCTGTTTAAGAATATGATTTTACACGAATACTAAAATTTCAGAAAATTATTTTTAACTTTTATAAAAAACTTTTATCAGTATTTTCGTGTTTAGGAGTTCACATTAAAATGAAAACATGAACATCTCAGATTTTAAATATGCTATTGAACAACTGTAGGGCCTATATAAACCGGTCTCTGGTATTTTATATTACTAGTTATTCCCTTTTTTCAACATTCATGAAACTTCTTATCACTCTTTCTGTTTTGCTTTTAACGTTTTAATTACCTTCAAGGACTGAATGTCTGTAGTAAAAGTGTAGATTTTAATATTAATTATAATTCCAAATGAAATTTTCAATAATCTTTTGAATGTACGCAATGAGCTAAAGGATATCTTTCTCTACACACAAATTGAAAATTTGTGGGTTTTTTTCACACTTCACTGTCAGGTGTAGAAATTTCATTTGTCTCATTTCTACACCTGACAGTGAGGTGTGGAAAATACATTTTCAGTTTGTGTGTAGAGAAAGATGTCCTTTAGCTCTGTGCTTAAAATTCAAAAGATTATTGAAAATTTCATTTGAAATTATAATTAGAAATGATACTTTTACGCCGATTAATCTCTTTTAACACTTATTTCATTCCATTTTCTTTCTTTCTTTTTTACATTTTCCTGGTAATATTAATTTATTTTCTGTTATATTGTACCAACTTTCTTTGACATTGCTCTAAAATTCCCATTTTGAGCACATACCCACAAGAACTTTGTACTACATTGTTTACTCGATTTCCTGCAGTATGACATTGCTGGAGAACAAACACATCATCAAGATACACTTTTCTTGTGCCGAAAGACATCCCAAAAACATACACTGCTGACACATAATGGAGCTCTGTCTCCGTGGAGGGCAGCCCCGTGTTTTCTTGTCGAGATGGCGTTTCCCAACGAACCCGCCTAACTGCTCCGTAACTAATTTTTCATTCACCTTCCAGGGTTTTGTGTGGCTCAGACGAGTTGAGAATGAGTCTGGTTGAAGTAGCGGCCGGGAGGCGCAACTCGGGAAGCAAAAAGTTAGTTGGCAGTCTCCCGCGCTTTCGCTTTGCACACAGTCCGCGACTACCACGTGTCACTTATATAACCAGCAAATTTGGAACGCTTTAATACGCTGAATGTTGTTTTTCGAGTTCCTGAGGAACAAAAGTTACAAAAAATTGTATATTAAGAACTTAATGCTAATGGCATAATGTATCTCTATGAAATATAATTCACCTTTAATATACTTTAGAATAATATTCAATAAAAATTACATAAGGAGAATTGAAAATAGCTGTGCAGAAAAAATCCGGAGAGATTAAACAGTCGAGTAAGGCCATTCAAATCTGATGAAAAACAAACGAACTAAACGAGTGAGTTAAGGAGGAAAAGCGTAGGTTAAATAACCTTCCGTTCACGTATGAGCAAGAAATAGGGACTGGAGAATATTAACCCGATGCGTTGATGAACACACAGTTTTTTGTGTGTCCTAGTCAGGCATCGGTGCAATAGACACAGAGGGAGATAAATGGAGGGAGAATAATAATGGGAGGGAGGAGGATAAAAGAAGGGAATAAGAAACAATGGCAAGAAAATTAGGAAAATAGAGGAAGGAAATGAGAAAGGAGTGAATGGAAAAGAGGTAGGAAGAGATTAGGAAAGACGAGAAAGAGAAGAAATGAGAATGTAAATGAAAGAAAAGAGCCGGGAAATAAGAGGCAGAGAATAGAAGGAATGAGAGAGAGAAAGAGAGAGAGAAAGTAACGGAACAGAGAGAAGAGTACGGGATTGACTTAGAATGAGAATGAATGAAATGAGATGGCTGAGAGGAACCATATTGTGTGGCAGCGTGATGCAAATAGCCATAATACAAAAGGGCATGTTTCGTGGGGTAGTGAATGTACGGGAATATACGACAGTGTGTGAGAGAAAGGGCGATGTGTCAGGGCGGAAGAGGGCAAAAGGGAAGCGAGCGAAGGACGAGCGGGCGCGTAGGCGGTGAGAGCCGCGCGTCGTGGCGTCGCATCGCGTCGCGTCGCGTCGCGTCGCGTCGTGTCGGCGGCGTCTGTGTCAGCGTCTGCGCGGGCCGCCGCCAGCGGAGCGTGGCAACGCAGGGCGGGGCCGGGGGCGGGGGCGGGGCGGCTGCTCGGCGAGCGACAGGGTGCTCGACAAGGGCGACAACCCGCCGCCTTCTTTTTTTCCCGTTTACCTGGCAAAAATAAAAACGGAAGCAGAGGACGGGCTTAATGCGCCGCGGCGGGACGGCGCCTCGGCGCCCGTGACACGCCGGGAACACGCACGCGCACGCGGGAGGGGCGTGCCGAGAGGGCGAGCACGCCGGTTCTTGCGGCGCGCGCTCGGCCGAGGCACGGCCGACTGGCAACCAGCTTTTTATGCGAGCGCCCCTCTCGGCGAGTCTCGGAGGACTGGCTTGTAACGCGCCTGCGACAGGGGAGCCCGGTGAGGCACGAAGCCCTACTAGGAATTTTGCGGAAACGTCAATGATCTGGGGATATTATTTCGAGGCGGACTTTATTCGCAGAAATTTCATATTGTTAAATAATCAATCGAAGATCTTATTACCAAAAAGACGTGTCTCCGTTTCTTCCGTTTCCTATTTTTACGTAATAAGATATTCTTCACGCGGTTCTTCATCATTCTTCCTAATAATTGTATTCAAAAAGGGAGTATATATCTCCTATCTTAAAGTGCTTCCGAAAGCCACTGAATTCTATCTTGTTTCAAAAGAGCAAATGAGTATACCTCCCTTCCTGAATAATTCATTTCTTTGAGATAAGTCACTTTCTTAATATGTTATTATTTTTTTTCTTTGAAACTACCACCTATAAGCTCGTTATAAAAATATTTCGCTCCTCGTTTTTCTTGCTATCTCCATTGTAATGCACTAAACAGAAATAAGACTAAGTGATATTTCATATGAATATTGCCAAAAATATAGTTAACAAAGCCACTCAAAAACAATCTACAATATAGTTAATAGACACAATGTGCAGTGGTAGAGAAATTTTGTAACATAAACCTCGATCCCATTCGAGAAAGTGACAAAAGAGAGAAAGTCAATAATATACATTCCATTACCAAATGGGCAGCATATGCTACACCCCAGATTCCACGCCGATAAGCTACTTCCACGCTCTACAAGAGTAACCTTAAATCAACGTATTTGGAATATCGCAGGAAATATTAATCAAATTGAAAATTAACAAAGTATTAAAAAATTCTTCAGTATTTATGGACGTATCTCGAGCACCGCATCCTGAACTTTGAAACTTTCGTTATCAACAAAGAGATATTATCCTCCTATTGTGTAGATGCCTAGACACACTTGTTTATTAATTTAAACGAAGTCGATTTATGATTTATACGCATTTTACAATTTATGCGTTACCAACAACACATTAAGGAGACAAAATACAATGTCATTTTTATATATTGTATTTAGGTTATGGTAGCTACCTAAATACCACAACCTTTGAAGTTTAACCTTCTTTCTCTGATTTTGTTGGAACTACTCTCCAAATAATTCTTCCTCGTATGATTAGAGCAAGTGACAATTCAATAGCTAATTTTATTCGAATTTCTCGTTTTCAAAATGTTTGAGGCACGTTCAATATATTTGAGTCAGGTTTTTATAATTCCTAATGAGCTCTTCTTTCCTTCTTTTCCTTAGTTTCATGAAAAATAATTAGAAACTCCTGTTCCGGAGTGTTGTTTAATTATATAGGAATCACTAGCTTCATGGATTCGTTCTTTCGTTCGCTAGAAGTTGCTCGTGCACCAGACGCCACTTCTACGTAGCATCGCGTGATATTTGTAATCACCGACTTAGAGATATTGATCTTCGTGCGTGCGCCTCTTCGTGCTTCTGAACGGAGATTAAAACGAAAGTTGGACAAGATATTATCACCATTCGTAGAACTATTTTTAACATACAGTATAAGAAATTAAAACCGGTATTTTGAGCTGTTGACAATCGTTAAAACAGTTAAGAAAAATGTTCATTACGATTCTTTTAAGATTAGATATTACATAAATATTGCTATGAAATAGCTTTGCTACTTTATCTCAGTTGGTCACCTTTATGAATGTTTCGTAAATTAATTAACGGACTTTAAGTAAGAGTAAATACTTACACTATCTCAAAAAATACGTTTCCACTAATGAATTTACATATCTTGAGTACGAACATTCTGCGATAAGAAATGCATTTAAGAAACATTCTGAATTCTTTGTACTGAATAGTAATGAATGTTTCGAATCTGTTACTCAATTTTAAAAATATACTCTATACACAGAAATTAACAATCCGGAGTATTATAATTAGAATAGTATGTATTTAGTTTTCTCATTTTTATTTAAGAGTAAATAATTAATGTTATATATAATATTGTACTTTGTTATTTAATTCTAAATGTTGATAATTATCATCCTTATTATTATTTTTAACTTCTGCACCCCAACAAATATTATCTTTTATACTGTCTCAAATTCCTCAGAAGAATTATTCTGGGACCTTACGAAACTAGAAACATTAATTTCAAACTGAGGTGGTCGAAAAGCTATAAGAAAAGCAACTCTTTCTACTGTCGTTCCCTGATGACATGTGGCGATACGTTCAAACGCATTAACAGCGATTTATGTGGGCGTGACACGTTATAGAAAATTACTTCAAATTTAATTTTGGAATGCCCCACTTTCCAAACCCACGTTGTAGCACGAAATCTTGTGCTACGAATGTTTCCGTCTTTTGCTTAACTGATTGCATTTATCAAACACTTTACAAAGAGTAAACCACCACAAATGACTGAAAGAAAACTGTTGCCGCAATGGAAGGGTTATATTTAACAAGAGTTTCTTTTGTGTAAGAGTCAAACTCTTTGTGATTCCACTCTTCAAATAAAATATAGGCTTATTCCTTACCGGCTAACGTGAGGTGGCTCAGGGCATCAATTTATGGCACTGCAGTGCCTCTCACTGGGAAGTCCTAGAGTTCGAGTCGTGACGACGGTGGTAGAATTCGAGCTAGCTACATAGCTATGTCGAATTCAGTCGGTATCTGGAGGAGAATTCTAGTAACCGGCTGCTCTGATCGGTAGTTTTCCGTATTTTTTTCGATTACCATCAGGTGAATGCCGGAGCAGTATCCTAACAAACGGCCACTGACCGCGGTCAATCTTTTCTTTCCCTTATTTGTCCCATCCCCACCCCTTTCTTATACACACTTGAACTTATATACATTACACTAACACACATGCCGCGAGACCAGTCGGGAGCTTAGAGCTTGTTTGTTGGGGCGGCGCCCCCTTGATAGAAAATATCTGGTTGGGGAAAAATTGAGGTGACGCCCTGATTTCGACACCAAGTAAACGTTCTTATTAGCAATATAAGATTATCTGTTTAATAAACATATACACAAAAGCATGTAAACAGACTATTTTTATGTAAAACGAACTGTGTTTAGTTTCAGGAATTACTTTTTTATTGGTTTTAAAATGTAAAGAAGAAAGAACTCCAAGATTATTCTAACCTGAACAAAATAACAACCACTCTAAATACATACATACATACTAACAACCCGAACAAAATACATACACATATTTTCAAAAAATATTGGTGGGTGCATGTATGAGAATGTTTGTACATTCACGTAAATTTACACGTTAAATTTTGATAGTTTTCAATTACACAATTCCATTTTCCATTAATTTTATTTTTAGAGGCGTTCTATTCCCACTTCGCCTTTCCGTCGCCCTCTGCGAGGGAGCTTGCTGTCAGCCAAGTGCCATAACGCGTCGTCTGCAGGGGCGCCGAGGTGCAAACTTCCTGCGTTCGCTTCTCGTGACATCCCGGCCTTCCCCAACCTCTCCCTTCCCCAACCTCTCCCCGCTCCTGACAAGGGGGCCGTGTCGCGCGTAATTGGCGCGGAGCGAACGTCGACTTGGTGTCGCGACATATCGATCCTATCGTCTCGCACGCGGCCACGCCGGCTGCGATTGAAACCCTTCCTCCAAGTCTTAGCTGCCCGTCTTCACATACGAGTATGCGACGGACGACGAAGGTCTCCGACACACAGCAGCTACGAGGCACTGACCGCCTGTGGAGTTGCACGGGTTCACCAGGTTCTACTGAGATCGTATAATTAATTGTAATGCTTTCTAATAGTGTTATACCGGGAGTGGTAGCTCAGTGCATCAACTGATGTCATTGCAGCGCCTGTGACCGGGAGGTCCTAGGTTCGAGTCCTGACGGTGGCAGGATTTCGACACTAGCTTTTCAGCTAGGTCGAATTCAGTCGGTGTCTGGAGGAGAATTCTAGCGGCCGGCTGCTCTGATCGATAGTTTTCCGTGGTTTCTCCGATCAACACCAGGCGTATGCCGGAGCAGTACCCTACCAAACGGGCCACGGACCGCGCGCGATCTGTCCTTCCTCTTCCTTGTCCTATCCTCTTCCCTTACACACACTTACACTAACATGCACTACACTACCACATATTCCGGGAGACCGGTCGGGAGCTTAGAGCTTGTCCCGGCTGGGACGGTGCCCCGCTGGTGGGCGAGTCCTGGTTGGGGAAACCCCACTAGCCGACGGTAGGTCGGCGCCGGATCTCGCCATCCAACGGGAAAAGATCACCGCCATCTCCGGAGAAAAACATGCACTACGCAAACGGGACTAATGGCCAAAGCAGTTGACGCGCCCGGAAACACGAAAAAATTAATCAATCAATCTAATAGTGTTATAGTGTATTAGTGTTATAGTGTAGTGTATAGTTATGAGTCTGAAGAAGATACGTTACTGGCGTTTTTCTTTTACCTGTAGCTATTTTCTCCTTGAAAATCGATTGTGAGCATAACCTTTCTATAGAGCAAAGTTGCGGGAGCAGAGGCCTAGCCCCCTGGGAAAAATTGGATGCCCGATCACCAACTCCGCGGCACGTGGGCAGTGAGAAGTTACTCTGGCCACTATATATTACCCCTAACATTTTAAGGTGGGGGAGCAGTACCTACAATCTTTTTTACTAATTGAGTATTTTCACAATCGAATCAGATCACCGCACTCTCAATAATGCCAGTTTTTAAATTTTCAATAACATGATTTAATTGTATTCTATTACTAATAATTTTATGTTTGTGTCAAAATTAAAGGTGCAGATAAAATACCTAGCAAAGTGTCTCGAAGATTTATGATTAGTACTCATAAAGCCACAAATTCATTTGAGTATTTTACCAAAATCAAACAATTTTTTTGACTGAAATTTAGTAACTCAATCATTCAACCAAATTTTAATAATTGTTACGAATTTCCGACATAGTTACTTTTAATTTTTATTAAGCAAAATGTCAAAAAGTATAATAAACTATAATAAATAAATTAAATCAGGAACGTGAAAGAAAGACAAGTATAAATAATGCTCAATATAAGCATTGTAGACGGTTTCATTTCAACTACATTGTTTCGGTCGTTGTTTATTATGAATGCACGTCGACGTTCTAAAACGAATAGCGAGTTGTTTTATCACCGCTCCACATCGTTCAGGTTGTGCTTTCCGACAAATATAATGGAGCTCTTCTAGTTTTGACAGTGGTGACTGCGTTCTGAAAAGCTGTAGTTTTTTGTTTCGTTGTCTGTATATTTCAATGTTGGTCGCGCGTCGAATTGCAACCTACCTCTGGATATATTTACACACAAAAAAACTACTGTTCGTACTATTTCGTTATTCATACGTGTTGCATGAAATTAATCCGTTCTATGGAAAATGTATTGTTAAATGCATCTCATTTATAAATCTAGTTTTCAAAACAGGAATATCATATTCGTTGATTGCCATTCTCGAAATTAGCTCATGATCTCCTATCTCATTCTATAACATGTTACCTATTTAATATTGCACATATTTCATTATACTACACTTTATCCTACCTTAAAACGTATTATTAGCAACAATAATATATTCTCATCATATTGGTTCCTGCAGACAGTATTTCCCGATTGGAGTAATTTGTACTTGTGAAACTTCAGAGCAACAGATTACACGGCATCGCGCGCAAAAGGCAATATTCGCTTGTGATTTACGCGCCGAATGGCAATAATTCTGCAGAACAATTGGAGCGCTTCGACTACCTGCTTCAAACCAGGCAGTGGGTACTCAGAACAGGTGAGAGGGGATCTGCGCGCAGCCATGAATCACGCGTAAACACCTCTTGTCCCGCGCATAATGTAAACCATTCAGATATCATTTGCCTTGAAAAGTGTCCTCTTTCATCGCACGCGCTCTAGCATTGCGGAGAACATCACGTTTCGTAGCATTCGATTCCTTTATGTTTGTCCACGCGTTCATTATCCGCGCGTTAGCATTGCAGATGAGTGCAGTACTTGGGTGGACGTCCACTACACTTTACGCGTTCGAACGGACCGACAGCGGACAGGCGGACCTGCAGCTCCTCGGAATCACGCCAATTAGAAATTAACCGTCATAGCGGCGGCGGCAGATTTGGCAGCGGGGCCGCCGAACACGCCGCCGGCAGGGGCAGCTCGGCGAATTCGGGCGGCGTAATTTGTTCCAGTATCGTTTCGGATCGGCCGTGACGCTCATACAGAGCAGTGCTCGCCGCTCTTTCTGGAGCCGCTTTGATGTGCTGTTGGCCGCCAGGCGCTCGGAGCAGAATGCGAGGGGGGGGGGGCCAGGCGAAATGATGGTGGGAGGTAGAGAAGGGCGGTAGGAGGAAAGAGTGAACGCGGGGAGGCACGAAGAGGAAGGGAGAGACACGACAGGAAACCGGTAAATTGTGGGGACGGGTGCGTGGCGGGCAGGGATGGGAAGTGGGGTGGGAATCATGGATGGGAAGTGGGGACGGGAGCGAGGCATGGACGATGGACGGTGGGGATGGCGCTTTGTAGGCAACGTGTACGTAATAGGGACGCTTCGCGGTGAGTAGATGGTGGAAGGTGGGGTGAGGCTTGTGGAGTCAAAGCACAGTGAGGGCAGCGTGAGTTGGGGGATGGCTAGGACGGAGAGGATCGAGGGATGGTAGTGGCGAGATGGGTCATGGGATGTCGGGGTTGGGGAATGTTGGGGATGGATGGGGAATGTCGGGGATGGATGGGAACCGGGGATGGTGGGATCGGAGAATAGCGGGTTCGGGTGATGGAGGGTCGGCTGACGGGGGGTCAGGGGTGTTAAGATCCGGGAATGATGGGGATCGGAGTGGCAGGATTGGGGCCCGGCGAGGACGGGACGTAGTGGTGAGGGGAAGGGTGGGTAGGGCAGAGGCGGGCAAGGGAATAGTCTGTAGCGGGGTGCAATTCCGCCGTTGCGAGCTCGGGGGTGGGTGAGCGCAGGCGGGAGGGGGGCGCGCAAGCGGGCAGGCGCGTGCTGGACGAAACGGCGGCGCGCTGCTTTGTAATCGAGTAGCGTAGTGGGTGAACACTCGCAGGCAAAGTGAATGTAGATGGGACGATGCAACGTGTGCCGCCTGGGTACGACCGAGCCAGGAGAGATGTGCAGGGGGAGGAGGTTGTCACGGATGGACGCGTCCTAATTTCGTTGCCGCTTGAACATTTGAAGCGTTTTATTTGCGAGCTGATTCTTTTCAAGAAACTAATGACTTACTCGCCTAATTCACATTTCACGGAACAATTCTGTGCGGTTCGTGGATTAATTAGTCTTCAAATAGACACAGAAGCACTTTGACATGCATATGTCACTGCAAATCTTCTCAGAGACTGATTAAGGACGTTTATTTCCGTTGATAATCTAATTTTAACGAAATTTTATACTGTTTTTCATAAGTTTTTCTCTATTTATAGATCTACAAATGCATCTCTTAAACGTTTTGTAATACCTTGCATGTAGCTACAAGAACGCAAATTTGATTAAAAATAGCGGGTCTCCGTATATTTGTTATAAATAATTTGTACGTAAAATAAATATTTCACAATCTACGATGATAATTCGTTCGCAAGTTTTACTAATCAATGTATATTCATTTTATTTCCAGTAAGTCTATTGAGACTTGCAAGCAACTACATTGGATAGCAATTGAAAATGTTATAGCGGTTTTTCATGTTAATAGATTATTTAAAGATATATTCATCAAAGTATTTCTCAATATTTATTAAGAATAATATTCACAATTATACATTTAGGTCTTGAATAAATGAAGAAAAGTTATAGAAACATTTGATGTATAATAGTATTCGGAAAACTGCATACATATGAAAATATGAAATGTAAAGAATCATTCCCGAAATTATGTGCTTCAACGAAAGGGTACCAGAAGATAAAGAACTTTCTGTTTGCTGATGAAATACTTTGCTAATATGTATTGAAAGCAGTACTAGATGAAGCAGAGTTCAAGCAGTAAATAAAAATAATAATTCTAATGAAACGCAATTATTATGTCAGAGAATTCTAAGACAATACACTTTTTAGCTCTCTTTACTGCCCTCGAGATAACTCAGTTGAGAAACACGTCGAGAACGTCCCGTGAATAAAGAAAACAATCGAAGCGTGCAACTAAACTCGGTATCCTTGTGGACATTTCGTTGTCGCCCCGAAGGCTCGCGTGAGGTCGCCACTGCCGCGGCCGCCTCTGTTTATTCTGTGGCGCGCGCCGCGCCCGCGGCTGCACCCAACGCTCCCGCCCACGCCCACGCCCCGTCCCCGCCCCGTCCCCGCCCCGTCCCGTCCCCGCCCTGCTCCGGCCTCGCTTCGGCCCCGCCCCGACCCCGTCCACGCCCCCGCCTCCGCCTCCGCTCCCGCCCACGCCCACGCCCCGCCCTCGCCTCGCCCCCACCCCATCCCCGCCCACTGCCATGCCCTGTGCCTCAGGCGATATTTACTCCCCCGGCGTTTGCCTTCGGAAATAACAAGGGAGGCAGATGATACATGGCTGTTTACTTTTCATCCTGTCGATGGCGAGCGCTTTATCTCCATATTCTGTAGGGTAATCGGCGACGGCGGCTGCGGCCGACATGGTGGAGTTGCTGCGAGTGTCCGTAGAGATGAAGACGGAGGTGAAAGCGATGTTGGGAGGAAAGACATTGGAGAGGAAGCAGAGTTTGGTACAAAGAAAGGTGGTCGTTTGTTGTATGGAAGTGATGGATATACGAATGAAATATGTAGTATGTCGTGACTGTAAATGAACATCAATGACCCGTCCATGAAAACCTATTTTTCATTCAAGAGCGTAGTTAGAGAGAGATTCACTTCGCGTCTTGGTTATTGCGTGCATTTACGGAACATGTCTTTACGTACTAACTTCCGAGAGGTTATTACAAAAGTAGTTTTAAAAAAGCATTTAATGTGTACCTATGTAAGGTATTGCGATATAATAATACAAACTCAAAATTGTACCACGACTGAAATGCGAACGTGATATTGTCATTCAGAACAGCACAAATGACCATTTCATGCCATTATAAAGATGTAAAAGAAATGGAGCAGAAAGGGGAGGAAGTGGCAGAAGCAGATGCTGTGTCGAAGATGGGAAGCAGAATTGGATACTAAAGAATAAATGTGAAGTCGAAGATAGAGATGCAAATATATCTTAAAAAAGACGCGGAAAAGAAAAGTATGAACTGTAGGGGTGTATAGAATGTGATCAGAGGTAGAAATAGCGGAAGAATCTGCTGTGAACGTGTAAATAGGAAGGAAGGCAGGTACGAATATTTTTTTATTATAACACTAGTGATCAAGCAACATGGACCTACCTTAAATGATTTTATGAACAAGATTTTATGCATATCAATGTTGGAATGGGGTCAGTGAGAACAGGAGACACCCTAGAAAACAGGTCGAAACACCGGATTGTCCAAATTCTAGCGGCCGGCTGCTCTGATCGGTAGTTTTCCGTGGTTTCTCCGATCAACACCAGGCGAATGCTAGAGCAGTACCCTAACAAACGGGCCACGGACCGCGCGCGTTCTGTCCTTCCTCTTCCTTGTCCTATCCTCTCCCATTACACAAACAAACTTACACTAACATGCACTACACTACCACATATTCCGGAAGACCGGTCCGGAGCTTAGAGCTTGTCCCGGCTGGGGCGGTGCACCGCTGGTGGGAGAGTCCTGGTTAGGAGGAAACCCCACTAACCGACGGTAGGTCGGCGCCGGATCTCACCATCCAGCGGCGGAAGATCACCGCAGTCTCCCGAGAAAAAACATGCACTACACTAACGGGACTAATGACCAAAACAGTTGACGTGCCCGGAAACACGAAAAAATCAATCAATCAAAACCGCATCGACCACCACAAATTCCACGTGGATTGTCGGGATTTGAAACCGGTTCCAGCGGTGGAACAGGGGTTCAGAGGGGAAGAGCGTTAGCGAACGGTCTTACCGCTACATCACGGGTGGCCCCGCGCAGGCAGGCGCGGCGCAGCGCAGTTGGGTTGTGCGGCAGAAGTATGTGCGGTTGCTCGCGGGGGGGGGGGGGGGGCGGAGGGCGCGGGGCGTGAGCGAGTGGGCGGAGCCGGAGGTGGCGAAGGCCGCGCGCCCGAGGGAGGCGTAAGTGGAGGCGAAGGCGCCGGGAAGTCGGCGGCAGCGGCCGAGGAGCCGCGCGGCCGCCGCGCCGGTGTCAGTCGAAGACAGATCGCGGCGCGCGCCCTGACGGATGGGTGCGGCCGGCCGCGAGGCGAGGCGAGGCGGGCCAACTTGGGCGGCGCCGCTGGCGGCCGAATGCGAACGAGAGCCTGCGGGCGGGTCGAAGGGGGAGGGACGGGCAGGAGAGGACTCGCGAGAGGTGGGGCGGGACGGCGTGTGGTGGGGAAGAGCGGGGTAAGGTGAGCTGTGCAATGAGGTGAGAGTTGAGAGGTAAGAAGTGAGAGGTGATAAGTAACAAGTAAGTTGTAAAAAGTAACAGGTGATGGGTGTAAGATGTGAGGTGTAAGGTGAAATGTGTCAGGTGAGAGGTGAGAAGCGAGAGGTGAGAAGTGAGAGGAGAGGGGTAAGAGGTAAGAGGTGATAGGTATTGAAGTGGCAGTTGTGATGAAGCGGTTGTGTGGTGAGGGGTGTGAGGTGAGGTGAGAGGTATTGAGGTGGCAGTTGTGAGGTAGCAGTAGTGAGGTGAAAAGTAAGAAGTGAGAATTGCCAGGCGAGGCGAGAGTTCAGAGGTTACAAGTGAGAGGTGTCAGGCAAGAGGTGAGAAGTAAGAGTTGTCAGGCGAGAGCTGAGACGTGAGAAGTGATAGGTCAGGCGAGAGGTGAGGTGTGAGAAGTGAGAGGTGTCAGGTGAGAGGTGAGAAGTCTGAGGAGAAGGGTAAGAGATAAGAGTTGAGATGTTTTGAGGTGGCAGTTGTGAGGTGAGAGGTGTGAGGTGAGGTGAGAGGTATTGAGGCGAGGTGTGAGAGGGCTGAGGGGTGTGGGGAGTGGTAGGGGAGGTGTGAGGGAGGATGAGGGGTGAGGTTGGGTGGGGCGGCGCAGGGCAGGTCAGAGTGGAAAGACGGCGACGGAAAGGCAGCGGAGGGAGAAAGTTGCGGGAAGTTATAAGGAAGATGAAGTCGACCGGAGCAGGTAGTTTCGTTGACTCGCGTCGTATTCTTTGTTCGTCTCCTTTGCAAAGTTCACTGGCGCTGATGACGACCCAGGTAATGCTGGGGAAAGTCCGTTTATAAAGTTGAGAAATCAGTTCAGCTGCTATTCCATTGGAAAAGTCGTGGAAGGAGAGATCTAGTGTCAGATTGCGACTAGAATTTGCCGCCTAAAATGTTAAAAAGGAACAATAGATATCTTTTAAAGGCAGTGGTGGAAAGTGTAGCGTTTTGACCAAAAGGTTAGCGTAACCGGACAAGAATATTGACAGTAGAAAATTGCATTTGAAAGAGCATTTTTGTATATTAATTTTTGAATATTTATTGGTGGACCCTCTTAATACTATAGTACGTGAATCGTCTAGGTACGCAAAGGTCTCAGGTTTACATTGAAAGATAACGTTTTCAACATATCATTTTGATGTAGGAAAAAGACGATGAACATAACTATTTCGCCACATTAGTTGTTGCATACCATTTACAATCCTTGCACAAAGAGCGGTATTTAAAAGTAGGCGATTTATGCTTTCTGATTTCAAAACTCATTTACATGACCACTTATTCTGGTACATGTTTTGTAGACACTTTATTTGGTCGCATAAGGACGAGAAATAGTAAATAGAAAAACAAAAACAGAAGGTTGGCATCACATCAAGATAATCAAAAACCACGCCCAATACATCACACCTAATTTGGTCACCGAGGTAATAAGCTTTCAAAAGAAATTAATTATATTAAGATACAACACCAAAATATCAAAGCTTGGTAATAAACATCGAAGAATTTTACGGTCGGTGTCAATATTAATTATTATTTCCGGGCTGATGCGCCGTGATCTAGTTGACGTTGATGTAACAAATGATTCGACCACGTCTGGGGTGGGTATCCACAGTAATGGCAGGGGTCTCTGGAGAAGTATCCGGGACGGCGGTTAACTGGCGAATTGACAGTCGCGGAACATGTCAGTCGCCAGCCAGTCGCAGTTCCGAATACTTTGCCCGAGTTCCCGCCACTGACGATTACCACTGCATTTGTGAACAAAACGTTTATCCCAGCAACGCCAATTGGTCCATGGCCTACAAACCGGAAATAATAATTAATATTGATAGTAAAAACTGCTAAACGCTTTTAACATCATCTGTCTTTCGAATAGTTTTTTTTCTATTAATGGCGCTTGAAAGGCGATCGCGGCTAGACATTAGGATATCTCTTGAAAAAAGTTGAAAGGTCAACTCGCCGCATGAAAAAACTACACACATATTCCCTAATAGCAATGTACATATCACTCTCAGGCGTGTTGGCAGATTACAAGCGCAAAAGGATGTGACGGAGATAGTTTGCACTCCCATGGCTCGAAACGAACTTTCTAAAAAAAGTGCTTTCACTTCTAGAATTCACGGATGACCAAATTCCACACAAAGGGCATCGCGCTGCGCCCTACATCACTACTGCCGCACTCCCCTTCCCATCCCCTTTCCCTTTTCGAAATGCGGTGTCGACAGGCTGAGTTTACCTCAGAGCCAGCGTTGCCGATGACACTGCAGCGGCTCTGACAGGAAGATCTTAGGGTTCGAATTCCGACGGTGGCGAATTTTCGACACCAGCTATAGATACTAGAACTAGATAAGTGGAATTAAGCCGCGGTCTGGAGGAGAATACTAGCGTCCGGCTGCTCGGATTCGTAGTTTTCCCTTGTTTCTCCGATCAATACCAGACGGACCGCGCGCGATTTTTCCTTCCTCTTCCGTGACCTAACCTCTCCATTTACTAGCACATTCTTTCACTTACATGTACTACACTATTGTACATGCCAGGAGACTAGTCCGAAGTTGGACTTCCTTGCTTTGGCTGAGGCGGTTCCCCGCTGAAGGAAATACTTGGGGGAAAGGAATTCCCCTGCAACTTGACATTTAGTTCAGTGCTGGGTCTCACTAGCCATCGTGGGAGGGTCACCGCCACCTACAGGTGTAAACAGTCACTACACTAATGTGGCTAATAGCCATAGTAGTTGACGGTCCCGGACCCTGCAACCAATCAAACGTGGTATCGAGGCGGGCTGGAAAAGAGGGAGGACACGCGCTGGAATCTCGCCGCTCTGTGAAACATTTGATGACAGGAGCACCCTAGAGGGCAAAACTGCATTAGTTAAACGTTCGAGACACGCCAAAAAAGACATTAATAAATGCGTAATTTAGAGAGAGAAAGAGAGGGGGAGAGAAAGGGGGAGAGAAAGAGGGAGAGAGAGAGGGAGAGAAGGAAAGAGAGAGCGAGGGAGAGTATTCACTTCGGAATTTCATACCAATAATCTGTTTGTGATTAGAAGAAGAAAAACACAATTTTCAACTTTCTTGTAAACGTATATGCAATGGTGGCATATGTCACTTGGTAAAATAGAGCTATGTAATGCTGCGAATAATTTACGCATGTATATTCAGTGTTACGTGATTCCGAAAGAAAGGTATTTTTCAAAATGTCTGTTTCGGTCTCTCTGCCTGTCTGTCTGCCTGTATCTGCCTGTGTTCGTGTCTCCCCGTGTCCGTGTCTTTCTGTGTCCGTGTATCCCTTCCTGTTATTGATATAGCACCGAGACATTTGCGTACGACAAAATAAAATTTCCTTCCTATTACGTTTCTCTGAATCTTTGACAACCTCTACTTCAACTATCAATAACACCTCTTTCTTCAGACAGCTCTGCTATCATTAACACCGCGACCTCCGTTCCCTTACGTCGCTCCCACGACAACCACTATCAACATAATTTATTTGGGTTCTAAACGTGCTGTTCATTAACTGTAATGCGACTTTTTTTCAAATATACTATCAGCTGAAAGGAGATTGCTGTTAAGGTTATGCTTCACAATAGTTTAAACCAAAATTATGTAAAGGCGTGTTTATTTAGTAATATAAATGGCCGAATGACAAATGACAGAAACGTCAGTGGGAAGAAAAATGATTACCATTAGTTATATGAACGTACAAGCCTGAAAGAGATAACATCCGAAGAGCTATAGATAGATGGTATCAACCTTCTGCGTGAAATCAGACCAAATCTACCCATAGGTAAGAAGAAGAAGAAACAATTTCGCAATTATCCCCTCCACCACCACCCCCTCCACCATTTCGGCGAACACTTCCACGCCCACCCCTCGCCTCCACCGCCACTTGCCAGCCCACTTGTTTGCCGACGAGCAGCGAATCCATCTCTGCCGGCGCGAGCGGAGCGGAGCGCGGTGGGGCAGGGCGTGTGGGGAGGGGGAGGGGGGGCGCAGAAGTCGATTGTGGCAGCGACGGGCAAGGCACGCGCGCCGCTTGTCGGACGTCTTGAGAAATCGAGGCCGCGGACGGCGGCCGCTGCAAAGGCCGCCAGCCATCGATTGCGCGCCCGCCCTCGCCCTCACCCTCACCCTCGCCCTCACCCTACCTGCGCCTCTATTTGTCTGCCTTTTGTGTCTGTGATTCCGTCAGGGCGGCTTCCCTTTGAGTATGTGGCGCTGTCTCAGCTAGATCTGTATCTGTGAGGTTTTTGTGGATACGCCCGTGAAATATTTGAATTTCATTTTTGCTTTCTCGCCCTTACAAAGCTACTTCATACGACGAGAAAGTAATTTTATTTATTGCCGTTGTTGACTTTACATGCCAACTTGCGTTACTTAACATTACATTCTAATACTATGATCGATAAATCCCTTGTGGTTCATCCCCCGTATGGACAATGATCAGGGAACATTTTTATGAATGCATATGAGGGAAAGTTATTTTTAATTCTGGTTGTTTGGGTCAGGACGAGATTGGCGAGTAGTGAACGAAGATTGGGGCTACATTAATGTACAAAATTTGGAGATACGTACGTGATGTGCTTTGAAATAGGTTTCAAATTAACTTTTTTCTGAAGTGGGCTTTCTAATTCGATATTATAGTTTTAAGAAACCATGGTAAGTTGTTTTATTATCCTGAAGAACAAATTGTGAATAACTTGATTTTTTAAATGTTGGAATGTAAAATCATTTTTATTGCGGAAGATTTCTTCTTTTTACCTATCTACATGGGTTTGTAATAGACTTCTGCGGTAATCACTGAGTTCATTTCTTAATTGTGGCTTTTGCAGCGTTTATCCACAGTGAGCAGATTATGAAAAAGTTCTCTTAATTTATAATTCATCGTGACATGGGTTAAGAAAATCTTGCCCAAGGGCGGTCACGAACGCAAACGGTGGTCAAGGGCAAAATATTGGTGAGTCGGGCACTCTCAAGGGCAGATGCGCCAGTTTCGACGACGAAAAACACAAGACGACGCGATGATTGGCGGAAGTTCCCGAAGTTGAATCAAACAAGTTAATATATTTGTATGGTTGCTTGTTACTTTCCAAATCTGATATCATTGAAAGAAGAATCAAATTCTCTTTTTTTAAGATTTGGAATTATTGGATTGAGAGGGTAAAGAACAAGTATCCTATTTTTTTATTTAAGCATACTTGGCATTGAAGAATTGTTCCCTTCTACCCACAATTACGATACCTCATTCATCACGGAAAATACTTCATCGGACGTCTTGTTCATTTCCGCCATGTCCATGAAAAATGTGCCTCGCAATAAGTACTCATTGATACTGTACCTAACGACTTCCAATTAGAATTAATTGACCTCAGGTGCAAGCTCAGGGATCGATTCTATTCAACATATTTATTATGTGTTTGTAAGTTTCCCTCGGGAGCGCTATCCAAATTTTCTCAAATCTATAAAAGAACTCATGTCGATCGGGACCATCTAACGTCTGCCAACAACCGTTTCCTTCTCTGATAAAAGTAAAATACAATCACCGTAATCTCTAATCACAAGTTGCGATGTTCCCCTTTTCGATATTCAGATTATTGTTTTAAATACAGATTAACTACTAATTAAAATGTATCATATAAATGTTCTATACATAAATATTTATATTATATATAATAAAATAGTATTATAAATTATATTTAAGACAAATTTTATTTCGAATAAATCTACATGTAATTTGTACGTTTGTTTATCCAAATTGGAGTATAACTAGTTTGTATATTTATATATCACCTATGTGTACAACCAGTTTGGAATAAAAATGCTTCTTCCATCTTTTCTTCGCACATCGAGCAAGAAGCAATGTTTCCCCTAACAAAATACGACTCCTCGGGTAGGCAAAGCCATGCCTATCCATGATCTAGCCTTTTCTAGTACCTTTGTCCCACAAGGATCAGTTTCTTTAAAATTTTTCAGACGATATTTAAGTTTTATATTTCTATAAAATCTCATTTTAAATTTATAATGTTAAGGAAATTGTCTCCCTTAAATTCCTAAATTTTCCTGATCAATGACATTAACTGAAGAAATGAAGTCCATTCGTTTCTAAAAAACTATGTCTGTTGATGTTGATGTAATTTAAGAAATCTGTAATTAAAATTTTAGTTGTCAGAACTAAAGAAAGGTTTTCCTGATAAAGAACCACTAATTTTTAATTTTAGATTCCTTTACTTCCACTAAAGGCAAATTATGATATGTAACTCAAATCAGAAATTTCAGAAATCAAAAGCTGAATTTCAGAATCAGAATCGGAATCTTTTTTTTTCGTTTCTTAATGAAGTACTTAAGAAATATGGTTTTCTTTAAATTTATCCATAAAATATTTTTCTTTCAAAAGTTATTCATAATTCTTGAACTTGTATTTAATGATAGCTAGAAAAATACGAGTTGATTTAATATGTGTTAACAGTTTTACTGCAGAAAGAATTTAAAGTTAAACTAATATTCATCCGTAAACAAACTACTAAGAGTATTTGTACAAATTTCAGAGTGCCAACTTCAGAAACAGAACTGCGTCAGCTTTTGGAGCATTCCCATTATTTGAGCGTTGGCTACAGGTGTACTTTTATTCCTATTGCCTAAATTAACAAAATATGTTGGTTTTGTAGGTTTATAATTTATGTTTTACTTAATAATATACCGAAGAAGTATTACATTGAACATGTAATGTATTTTGTTTGACACCGTGTCTAATGCAAAATGTTTTAGTAATGTCTCAGTTTTGGTGTATTTACCTTACCTCTTTCAATTTTAGTGAGTTGTAAAATGTGTAACATAAAATTTTGAATTTTCAAATATAATTTCCGATGCCCAGTACTAATATTTTAAAAATAGTCAACATTTTCATTTCATTTCTCATAAATCTTTGATGTGTAAAACAGAAAAGTAAAAAATTTACTTAGTGAAATAACTATTTTTTTAAAATTAATATTTAAAAAATGAATTTGAGTCTCAACTCTTCGTATCATTCCCAAGAGTGTGAAATATTTGTAAAATAATCATGATTAATAAATTAGTATTTTCCATTTAATTTCACAAAGCAATCGGTTGATAAAGGTGAGTGTAAATAATGCAGTATAAGCTGAATATTCTATTGTTCGTGCAAACGTTTGCGGTTAACATGCTCTGTCAACAGATCAAACAAAACCAACCTCTCTTGATATGGGTGTAGCTAGCTACATTTACAGAGGAAAATACACGCATATGTATTTGTCAATCAATACACCAATAGCATAAAACTCACACCCCTAAAAATTTAAATTAAAAATTGCTCTCGTGCATTATTCCCTGATTGAATTCATGCAGGAAAATTTATTCATACTGTCATTCATGTCTCAAAAGTTAAATATTATTTTGGCACACCTCGGTTGCTGTAAAGAAGCAGTGTAGATTAACGGGAGTCACAGTAGCAACTGACAAACAACGGTTTTTTAGTTTAGTGATCATTAGTTAATATTCTTTAATGTAAAATAATGAGAAAGATAATATGATATAATAAAGACCACATTTTATTAATTTTTAAACCTTAATGATGATGACGATATTTATAACAAAGTAGAGCTCTGTACCTTCTGGCTGTTTCCCAACCCTTGATACTACATGCATAGCAAGAAACAAAATATGTTTTCAGAATTACGGAATTTCAGAATTATTATTATTCTTTTGCGGCTCTCACACACAACTAATATTTATAAATGAGATCGCTAAAGAAAGAGAATTTTACAGAGACTCGAGAATTGCACTTTGACTTCAAAAAATGTGAAGAACTTGTTGAAAAAACGCCTTTCAATATTCATGTCAAATGCAACCCGCAACACCGACAGCATTGTCAAACTATATACTGTTAAATAACTCTAAACAAAGCATTCTTTGGCCATAAAACTTTAAATTTTGTGGCTGAAGGCTCATTTTGTTTGATTACAAAGTTCTCACATTGTAATCTACAAAATGAGATATTACTAGACATTCGATTACATTTTTGCTGGTCCGTCGCTTATCGATATTATCAATGCCACCTATATCACAAGCCTTGGCTCAGGAGGCCGTGTACTAAGCCCAACTATAAGAGAGAGAGAGAGAGAGAGAGAGAGAGAGAGAGGGAGAGAGAGAGACCTCTTACATCTTTTGATGTTCTTTTTCAAAAAGAAAAAAACAATATTGCCAAAGAATGAATGATTCTGTACAATGAAGAGTGAAGACTGTCTTGTTAGGTTTCGTAATACAAACAATATAATATAAACTATTTCTGACAGGTGAATGATAATATCCCGACGCATCGAATGAAATAGAATCGGATTGTATCAAGGCCCCTCCATCGTATAATAGTGGAGGAGGCCAACACTTGGGTGCACCGTAAACCCGAGATCAACCGTTGTGTTTTACCTGAGCCAGTATTTTCTTTAATAGCAGTGTTTCGGTCAAATTTTTAAGTCCGCATGTTCAGACATGATATTGCATTTGCAAGAAAACTAGAAAGACATTTCTCGTAGTACATTCAGTAATGCTATTTTAAACATGTTAGTAAAAGATCTAGGTGTTATGTAAAAGCAAGTTAAATTTATTATTAAGCAGATTAATTTCTTAATCATTGAAGAACAGTGTTACAGATACAGTGCTGATTTTTCTGATTTTTGCAATATTTTATTTTCTATTTCTCTTCCCATATACAATTTTTTGACGAAATCGTGATGTTATCTCTCCTCAGCTACGAAAAAATATACTCGGTGCATAAGATCAGCCCGCAGCAAGAACAAGTAGAAGAGAAAATTTTGAAATGTTATAAGGAAAAATGCAAGACATTACAGGAATCAAATTGCATAGGTTCATTAATGTTAGATGGAATTTGTATTATATATTTCTTAGACAACAAGGTGAAATTACAGTTGGTGCATCATACGATAGTCCAGGATCTGTTACATCGCCTCATGCTTTATTGTTTATATTATATAAAATCCTCTTTCATATTATTTCAGTTGTATAGATGAATTTTGTGGCTTTCACATGCTACCAGTCTTTATAAATGAGGTCACCTAAACTTTTACGGTGACGTGGAGAATTGCTCTTTGACTTTAAAAATATGAAGTATTTTTTGACAAATAAATGCATTTAAATGCAACCCGCAACGCTCTGCCGGAATTTTTAAAATATATTTAGTTTGTAAGTCCTTAGAACGTTTAGTTTAGGAGTTATTAATCTGGAATTTTGGGACCAAAGACCCCACTGAAACCTTCTTCGTACCGTTATATATAGGATGAGAGTTTCTTGGACATTCTATTACATTTTACTGGTGCGGAACTTCTCGATTCAACTCCACCTATTTGCAGAAGTACAGAATATGCAACTGTATGTGAAATTAAACTAATTTATTGATGTTCTAGGTGTATTGCACGGGTGTATTTTGCTTGGCCAACTTTATTTAGCTTTCTCAAGAGCCAACTGTCAAGGAAGAGTATATAATTATTTCAAATATTGTTTTTAAGGAAGTCTTATGACATGTTCCAAGACCAGTTGTCTATAATATGAAATATTTTTGTTATATTCTATAAATACATTGGAAGTTGCCTTTATATATTTTTAAACGAATTAACGTTTCGTCATGAACTTTCCTTCTGAAGATGGAAATGGAAGGATAGGGAAGAAAGTGAAATTTTATATGCGACAGTTCGTGCACGGGTACGCTAGACATTGTTGTTGTTATTATTATTATTATTATTATTATTATTATTATTATTATTATTATTGGTTATTTCAATAGATGACGGCAATGTTTAAAATCATCTATCAATAACAAAAAGATTGTTGACAATGATAGCATCCCATGAATCCATAGCTGAAACGTCGTAGATAATGAAAATGTTATAGGAAGAATTTAACAACAAAAAAGTATGTATTTTAAATGTGAAATGATTATTTTATTTTATTTTATTTACTTTTTATGTGAGCATTTTATTAAAATGAAAATGACTGAAATTGGAAAAATAAAAGTGTGGACATAAGTAATTGTGAAAAATAACATTTGCTGTCAAGAAACAACCAAGTAATCATCTACACATCCACTTTATATCCAGAATTAAGCGACCGCAAGATAATCACTAAAAAACACGACGAAAATAAAGAGCGGGAATGATGTTTTTTAATGATGATGACTTCCAACTTTACATTTCAAAATATTTTCACTTTCTTGTTCACAAATATATTACGTTGTAAGTATGCATGTTACCAGAATATTTCACATCCCTTTCACTTGCTAAAGCAGTTCGTGCAGGAGATTCGCCTGCGGGAGCGTGCTGTGAATATCTATGGTTTCTCGTCATTTGCAAAACAGTACGGCCCGCGTGGACGGCCGCTGCAACAAGCAAACACTGCACCTTTCGTCGCTGATGAATGCGACCTAGTTGCTAGCTGAATGTGCTCTTTAGTAAATGTGTGATATACGTTGCAATTCAAAATATGAATGCCACACTGTGGTATCTATTATTTCTTCTATATGGTGGGAAAATGTGTGTTGTTTATGACATTAGCATAATTATAAAAGTGCGACCAGACCGGAAGACCCTTTAAATAAAGAATTACTGATCACATACAACCTTAAACACACAAAACAAGACAATCACACTTTCCCAGCCATCTCTTGGAACAAAAACATTTACTAAACGTAGAGTGTTTTCAAAATTTTAGAAATAGTAAACAGTTAACAACAAATACTTAAAATAAAAGCCATACCTACTAATAATTTATTAAACTATCGCCAACATGCAATTTTAAATGAATAAATTTATTCTCTCTTGCCCATTCCGCCTCCCACGCACATTAACCTGTCCTCCCGCCTGTTTTCCGCCAACCGGACGTCCTTTTCTCTCCCCTTCAATATCTATTACTTAGAAAAAAACTTTCTTCTCCACTCTCCATTGTCAGTTATCCTTTAAGTAATCCTTTAGAGCCATGCTCTTGAGACCAGAGCGAGCTCTTGGCCCTTGCTGTTTTGTCTTTTCTGGTGTTGGCTGCCGCCACAAATTTGGTATGTCAGTGCGCTCATCTGCATTTATATATTTATATATTGTGTTTATTCTATTTTATTTCACCTTATCATAATTGATATCAATTTCGAAATTGACTTTCTAATTTTACTAATATTTCATTTATCTTATTTAACACTTATTTCACTTTGTAAATTTGTTATTTTATGTATTGTTCCTTCATAATTATGTAATTTATTTTCAAATTTTACACTTCCCTTTTATTCAAATGTTCACAAACTATTTGTTGACTAAAACTTATAAATTATACTTTCTAATACAATAATTATAACTTAGATATTTTGTATTAGCACAGAAGAAAAAAAACTTTATGCTGAAATACTAAATATATATGACAAAAACAATGCCTCACAATTACTTTCTTTTTCATAGTATTTCCTTGGCCTCTGCTTCCAATTCCTTCTTTTATTTTTCCTTCGATTACAACATGTAAAAAACTTATAAGTTGTAGCATGTACCCAACTCACTTGTTTTCTTTCTGTTATGTTCCATATAAAAATACATAATAAATTCCGCTACTTCGCGACATCCCTGATATTTTTCCTCGAATTCCACGTAACGACGCAATTCTAGGAAAGAGCGCATTACATTAGTGCCTTGTCTCTCGATGCGATTGATGCAGGCCGGCCAACCTGCC
This sequence comes from Teleogryllus occipitalis, assembly GCA_011170035.1. Taxonomy (NCBI): domain Eukaryota; kingdom Metazoa; phylum Arthropoda; class Insecta; order Orthoptera; family Gryllidae; genus Teleogryllus; species Teleogryllus occipitalis. Next base: position 28,691 of record BLKR01001404.1, read on the forward strand.
GACGCGTGCTGTGAATCTCTGTCGCCGGTGGAGCGTCACTTGCAGCACGCGAGGGCACATTAGGGCAGCGAAGCAGCGCGCGCGGATCGCCGCTGTGACGGCGTGTGCGCTGCCCGCAGGCGACGGCGGCGGCGGCGGCGGTGGTGTTGGCACCAGCGATAGGAGTGTTAGTAGAGGCGGTGGGAATGAGCGGGTGGCAGGGGCGGGGGCGAGGGCGGTGGCGGTGGGAGCGACTTGTTGTGAGGGATGGCGGGAGCGATGGGAGTGGAGGGGGACATTAGGGAGTGGGGAGGGAAGTGATTGCGATGTCGGCGGTGGCTGCGGCAGCGGCGGTGGGATAGGTGGCGGTTGCGATGGCAGAGGCGCGGGTGGCGGAGGGGGCGGTGGTAACGACGGCGGTGGACAGCGGTGGCGGTGGCGGTGGCGGTGGCGGCGGCGGCGGCAAATTGCATCGTGCTACTGGTCGCGTCGCGCCTGTGTCGCTCTGTTCCCACCGCCCCAGGGCGAACAACACATGCTGGTATAAAACGCCAGTCGCGGGGGCATAACAGTGGGCGTGTCATCTATTTGGGCTAGCGTCTTACATAAACTAATATTTTTAGGGTGTAATTGTCCCGTTGCTACGCATGTCTAAGTTGGTGACGGGACTCTGGCCTTCAGCTCGGACATTTAATACAAATCACCCCTGAGTTAGTCCAACACAATTTGAACTAGATTGTCAGAAAAGAGAGAAAAAACTATTTTGGCATTAAATGCGTCGGAAATTATGTATTGAGTTAAGGCTGTTTTGTGTTAATCAACTGCGTGCTAAATGAATATAATTATGTAAGACACCATTCTGCTTGGGGGGGGGGTTTCTGGTTGGCCGATAGTGATGTCATCAAAATCAATTGTTTCCGATAATGTCTAGTTTACTTGAGAAGTATTCCCACCTTTCCTATAGACAAATATGTAATTAATTTAAATCACTCATTAGGTATTATGCATAATCGATAAACGAAATTTATTTTTGAAGAAAATTTGAAGATAATAATTTTTGGTCCTGTAATACGAATAACGACTAGAAGAAGTGATTAATTCAGTTTCATTAATCGCTTTTGATAAAGTTTGGTAGCTATTATACATAACGACTACACATTATTATCGATAGATTAATTATTTTGACTGTAACATATCTGCAATTCTTCCATCCAGACAAAAAATATTTCATTCATATTAATTTTGCCCATAATACGAATTACATTTTATTTAAGTACATAAATGTGATAGTGATGGTGATAATAATTTTACATGATAATTATTACAAAGTTTCTTCATTAACCAGTCCAGAACAGATATTCTATTGAACTTATCTACATTATATATTCGGTTTAATTTAACTGCTCTTCGATCGTGTCTCTTCGCTCCTAGTTCATTAATATAAACACTATGTTCTTATGCACTTATTGTACCACATTCTTTTTGAAACATTGCTTTAGAACGGTGAATTGTTTTATCTTCCTCCTAAAACTACCCGATAATGAGAAATTAATCGCATATAGAATTTGTCCAAACTGAACCTTCATAACTTTGGCGTGAGATTATAATTCGGAAATTATACCTCTAAATACGTTTTATATTCATTTTAAATTCATTGCAATTAATGCACACAACAATTCCCGGGAAACATTATTCGAGGCTTTATCGTCCCGTTTCTTTATATCATATTTCGTTCTACTTTTGTTTATTTACACATCGCGTATAATTTCATTTCTCGGAAATGCTAGAGTTCGTAATTATTCAGTAATAACGCACACAAATACTGAAACTGCAATGAAATTACAATAAATGATTTCAAGCATTCGTTTTCCAAACTATGATTGTAAATACTCGTCGATTAATAAAGCAACATTACATTTCGTACACAATTTATACCAAGTAATTCCATTCAATAAACTTACAGAAACTCCCAACATTTTTTCACTTTGAATGTCAGTTAGACCCATCCGCATCAGCGCCATCGAAGGGGACGGAAGGCTTTTGGCCAGCTGGCATTACAATGCGCGCCACAGTGACGTGCGGGGGCGGACGGCGGACGGCGGAGGCGGGCGGCGGCGCGAGGCGACGCGTCTGCTTTGTACGTCGCCCTGCGTTAAACGCGCAGAGCTCGAGCGAACCATCTTTAATGCATGTATGCAAACACAACCTCCGTCCACGCCGCGCGCTGCCAGTCCCAACCGCCATCGCCCCCACCACCGCCCAGCCCACCCCTTCGCCCACTACTCCACACGCTGCCGCTACGCCCCTCCCTGCTGCCTCCGAATTCACTCACCGCTGGCCACGGCGCCGTATCCGCCCCAACGTCGCTACTGTCGTCCACTGCAATCACCGTCGCCTCGCTGCCGTTTTCGCCACCACCACAACTGTCATAGCAACTTGCAAACGTTGACCCGACCGCGCACCCGACCGCGCACCGCGACCGCGCACCCGACCGCGCACCCGACCGCGCACCCGACCGCGCACCTGACCGCGCACCCGACCGCGCACCCGACCGCGCACCCGACCGCGCACCCGACCGCGCACCCGACCGCGCACCCGACCGCGCACCCGTCCTGGCATCCGTCCTCGCATCCGTCCCCGCATCCGTCCCCGCATCCGCATCCGTCCCCGCATCCGTCCCCGCATCCGTCCCCGCATCCGTCCCCGCATCCGTCCCCGCATCCGTCCCCGCATCCGTCCCCGCATCCGTTACCCATCCGTGCCCGCATCCCGAGGGACCACTGCACCACCAACCGCCCCCTCTTCAGCTGCCGAGCGGAAGCACACATCCTTCCCTCGCCGACGCCCGAGAGTTGTCACCACCCAAATGGGCGTCCTGTGGCGGGGTGGCAGGCAGTCGTTCCCGCCCTATACCTTCGCGATCCCTTAATGGAGAATTCTGTTAATCCAGGATATTACGGATTCCAGATAATTCCAAGCTATTAAGGATATTCCGGATCGGTTTCCTATTCCCTCGAAATAGGAAACCGTTCGTTTTTGAACTTTCGTTCTCTAAGATTATTCGTTTTTTATGTTAATCGTTCTCGTTCATTTATTTTGCTCATAGATTTTCTTAACAAATTTGTGTAATAAATCATTATTAACCTTTATTGAGTGCGCTTGAATCACTCAAATAATATTAATTTGAAAGCGCACTATTCTACTATTTATTTGAGATACGAAATGTCCCTATATATTAGATCTCCAATGACACGATGAAATTGAGATCATCATTAGATTGTCATCTAGGAACAAAATCAAAAAGAATTATGCTGTGAAAAAGATATTAGATCCTCATCTCCGATATCCCCAGAAACCCACCGCATACATCCCAGGTGTAAGCGTATTCCATTAGAGCAAATTGTGGGGAAATAAATATCTTTAAATAAAGTGCTCCGAGTCCTGTATAATTCGTGTTCTACCTAACTTACGGTAGTAGGAAAAGTGTGAACGGCCATTAGGCCGATCTTATTGTCTCCTTTACCCATGGCATTGTTCGCATGCTTCTAAGGTTTTCTTCGAAATAAAAAGGAGAAAAATTAATCCTACTAGTTTAATGAAAAGTTCCCTAAACCATATTTTTTGTTTCATCTTAAAAAAGCTGCTTGCTAAGTCTAACCTACACGACTACACTATTTCAACCTCAATTGTTCGGCCCCACTAGTAGCTCACTGGTCAGCACGCTCGCTTTTCATGACGCAATCCCAGGTTCCATTTCCGGTCGGGGTAGATGATAGTTTGCGCTTTGCTTCCCAGAATCTGTTGCTGCGTGACAATGAGAAAGCTCACTTCTCAGGTTGAGAAGACCACAATTCGCAGTAGGGATGTCTATGTTCTAACCACACGTACCCCATAACCTGTGGCACCAGCCTCGGGACGCCGCTGAGAGGCCTTGCCCCCCCCGTCAGAGGCTGTTGTGCCAGAACAGACAGACCACAATTGTTCGTACATTTCCTCCAAATCATTATTACAATCAAATTTTAAATGTCACAATACATGTTTTTCGTATACCATCTTTTAGTTTTTATAAGTAATATCTTAGTAATATTAATATTTGAGACTATCCTTAAAGTATGGTTGCTAACAACTGACATTCGACAGTCGAATTCGATTTCGTATTTGGAGCGCCAGCGAAAGCCGTTTCTCGCCCTCTCCGATTGCCTGTCACTCTCCCTTCATTCTGGTGGGCCACACCCCTCACCGCCCCCTCCTCCCTACCCGACTTCCAGGAGGTGCCGCCGCCGCCTCTCCTCAGGATCCAGTGATGGAAAGCGCTCAAGACCGCCTCCCCTTCACCACGCGCCAGCCTCTTATCACATCGCGGACGCGCGGGGTTCATTCGCACCAGCAGCGTTCCCACGCGACTGAAAGACTCCCGCGACGCAGCCCTTTTTCCTCCGCCCGCCACGGACCCCGCCTCCACCGCAGCGCTGTCCCCGCCATTTCCACCACCGCTTCCACTGCCGGCCACGCCCCCGCCGCTCCCACCACCCCCGTGCCGTGCTGTTCCTACTGCCACGACCCCGTTTCCGCCAACCCGCCACCGCCCCCGCCGCCGCCCCCACCGCCGCCCCCACCGCCGCCCCCGCCGCCGCCCCCGCCGCCGCCCCCGCCGCCCCCGCCGCCCCCGCCGCCCCCGCCGCCCCCACCGCCCCCGCCGCCCCCGCCGCCCCCGCAGCCCCCGCCGCCCGTGCCCTGTTGCTCCTACTCCTCTAGCCGGTCTCATCCCCTTTCTCTCACACTACATTTGCAGTTGCAGTCCCCCCCGACTCCGCTGTCAATGCCAACTTCACCGTCCCTCAACCGTCTCCCTGTCATCCCCACCACCATCTGGTCCCCCCTCTAACCCCTGCCACTCCCACCCAACCACCTGCCATTCTTCACAACCTCCAGCTATCCTCTATGTCTCTCTTCGAAATGCTACCCCAGTCTTCTTCACCCCCACTCACTCTGCTATCACTGGCTCCCCCCTCCCGCCTGAACTACCCCCGCCACCGCTGCTGCTTATTCGACTTGGATCGCTTCCAAACATGTCACCCAGAGCAAATTCGTTCTCAAGAACAACGCGTCCTTCGCTGCGCATGCGGAAGTCACGTTTCAGCGCCGGATTGAAGTTGGAGGCGCAGCGTGGGCGCGCCAAGCGGCAAGGGGGCGCTCGTCTCCAACTCTGACAGTTATGATGTCGAGTTATGAACAAACTTGGCCTTATATTGGCCAAGTTGCGCCCGGAGGCTCGGTCTAGGTCCCGAGGGCAGCACCGGGGCGGGGTGGGGCGGGGAGGTAAGGTGGCAGGCGACGCTCCCGCAAAGTCACACCTGGGCCTCAAGCCCTCCCTACCCTCCCCCCCGGGTCCCACGCACCGGCAGTCGCGCCAAACGATCTTCATTTACCCCACCCCCACCCTCGGAAAAGGAAGCAGGTTTGTGGCAGCTTATTTCTGACAATATTGACACACCTGCTCAAAACTTAACTGTTTTAATCGGTGATTATTTACTTTGTTTCGACAATATTTGTGCCTTTGTCAAATATTTCAGAATTCTTGACAACAATAGTCCGTGCTTTGTTGCATTAGATATTTTAAGCACACGATCGTCTTTGAAATTATATTGGACGTTAATTTGTATGTAAAAAATATAATATGACCTAAAACCAAAGGCCTGGAAAAATACCCCAAAATCTTAACGGACGTAAACACTCAAGAGCAGCAAGGATACGACATTAACAAATAAATATTGTCAGTTATATCTATAAATGTATTTAGAATTTGTCCTTAAAATTTGTATTGAATTAAATATTTTATATTGGGTTTCATATTATTATTCATTATTCAATTCAGATGAAATAATTCAGATGAAAGTTCAAAAAAGCATTTTTTATCAACTTAAATAAATGAAAATCATTTACTCACAAACAAGATGAGTTTTCCATTATAATTCCAGTATCACCGGCTCAGACATGAAAATTGGTATTGGAACAACATCCATCTTTCAAGTTCCAAACTGAGTAGGGATTTAAGAGCTTGTTCCCTCACTGTTTCCTGGCCAACGTTCGTTCCAACTAAGTCAATGCAATTTTCTTAGAAGTCAAAAGTAAATCAAGAATTGAAAGATCAGTTTCCGCTCCCAAGGTGAGATTGCGAACGTAACAGGAGACCTTGCTTTCGTCGAGAATCCGATCTCAACAAAAGAGCGCCCGCACAATTTTTCTTCTTTCCATTTCCCTCCACTGCAACGTCTTTTGTGTGAGGTCAATTTTCTGAAGAGACTCGCAAACCTCGAACCGACGACCCCTACCGGGAGGCGGATTACTTCTCCCCCCTCCCCGCCCGACGTTGGAGGTCGTTGTTCGACGCCCGACAGCCTCTGACGCTGACAGAAAGGGGAATATGGCAAAGTGGGCCGGTTGAAGGGAATCCGATTTGTAACGTCTTGCTTGCTCTTCTGCTAAAAAGACTTCCATTCAAGTCGAGAGTATTGATGTTCGAAGGACAGGTGATTTCTCCGACGTGATATAACTCTTTTTCTAACTTGATGCGGCCTTCTAACTCATAATAACCGTTAAAATATTTTTGAGATAAGTTTTAATGCGTGATCTGTCTAAAATAATGTGCGTAATTTATATTATACTTTTGTCAACTATGAATGCTGTGGTAATGAATGCATAGAAAACGGAATATAAAATATTTTGTCCATAATATACTATTTATTTTACCTGCGATTTTTTTTCAGATTTATGTCATGTCATCCAAATGAAAAATAATACTCGCTCTATATTTTATTTCTACATTTTGCACGACTGCTCTTTTTTAAAATTTACATTGGTATTCTATTATTCAACATCATTATTCCGCTTCGCGTGTTTGTCTATAATTAGTCTGAAATTCATCATCAGTATGAGTATTAGCTTGTTTTTACGGTACGTAAATTAATATAAGCAATTCATACTCAGGCGTAATGAATACAAATATATTCACGCTCATTAGACTTGAAATAAACATATTTAAATATTTATTCAACACTTCAATAATTATCTGCCGGTTTAAACTTGCGGATCATTATGTCCCACTTGTATATTATTTATTTCTAATAAGTTTCATTACAGGTAAATTTTATTTATATTGAAGTTCTAATTTTGAAACTCTGATAATTAGGTACTGGAATATATTTTCTTGACCCATGATTAATTTTTGAAAGCGTTATCAGAATTTTTAGATAAAAGTTTACAACTTAGTTCGAATACCAGAAGACTATCTCAAATTTTTGGGGTAGTATATCTGAAATTATTTTAATGCTTAACGTCTATGTTAAGATTGGTTTTCCGCCGTTCGGTTAAGCTACTTGCAGCAACTTCAAAACAACTTTGAGAAAAGTGTAATCTGGTCCATGATAATTGGAGGATTGCTTAACGTTGGTTGTTTTGACAGGTGACTAGACCAGTCTTGTATCCAGAATTGTCTGTTGTTATCCAGAATTGTAATCTATTAAATATTTTTCTATATCAGTTTATAACTTCTGTGATTGTGATCAAACTATTACTTTCGCTAGTAAAGAGTAGTTAAAAATTTCAACACATCCACAACGTGGAGATTCATTTAATTGTCCCCCTCTTCTGGAGAAGTTTACATCAGTACCAATAAAACTATTTCATTACTTTATATTATTATTATTATTATTATTATTATTATTATTATTATTATTATTATTATTATTATTATATATTCATTAAATATTATTCTAATATTTTTTCTCTTTTCTGTTATAGTCTTTGTATATTGATCCTGGAAAGTACCAATGGGGGACTTTTCTGCAAATTATTATTTCTTTGATCATTTTATTTACAATTATCATATTTACTTATTATTTCGAATTGAAATAGATTGTAAATTTTCATTGTGTTATTAAAAAAAATTACTTCTTCCGGCTGTGCGCGTGGCTCTCCCCGTCTCTCTACCGTTTTGTCCTCCCGGGAAATACTTTCTCTCACCGCTGGCGCAAAACAGATTTACCTCGAACCGTAGGCGTCATTTTGTCCTCGACATTTTCCCATCATTATTTTACTCATCCCAAAGAAAAGATCAATCCTATGACATATAGCTTCGAATAATGCCAATAGAGGATTCAAATTGTTATTTTATCAACGTACCTAAGTATTTAATATCATTCAAATTACATTCTTTAAATATCTTCTTCGAGGTAATGAAGATTTTACTGATTGGTCTAGTTATGATGTTGTTTCTTAGCGATTGTGGCCGCTCGCAAATGTTTTGATCTATGCTGTTTCAATATTTTTCTAATTGAATTTCTTACTATTTTTTCATGTGTTCTAATATTGAATACATTTTATTTAAGTATTCCTCTAGATGTTAGTCGACTCCACTATAAAATGGCCTGGGGCCGCCCGTTGCCCTCGGGAAGTGTTTTCTCTTGCCCGCGCGCAATAGATTTGTCCCGCGCGGCGCGCGTTGTGGGGGCGAGGGCGCGACGCGGGGGCAGGAGAGGGGTGGGCGGGTGGAGCAGGATCGGCGAGAGGGAGTGCCAGGGCGCGGCAGGGTGGAGGCGGCGCAGCCCGGGGTCGCGGCCGAAGCGCGCTGGGTTCGGGGCGAGGACATTGCGAGGACACGGGGAGGTCGGAGTGACGGCACGGCCCGGGACACGTACGGCGACGAGACGGGGCAGCAGGAGTGCGGTGGGGAAAGGTGGGGGCGGGGAAAGGTGGGCGGTGGGGAAAGGAGGGCAGCGGGGAAAGGTGGGCGGCGGGGAAAGGTGGGCGGCGGGGAAAGGTGGGCGACGGGGAAAGATGGGTGGCGGGGAAAGGTGGGCGGCGGGGAAAGATGGGTGGCGGGGAAAGGTGGGCGGCGGGGAAAGGTGGGTGGCGGGGAAAGGTGGGCGGCGGGGAAAGGTGGGTGGCGGGGAAAGGTGGGCGGCGGGGAAAGGTGGGCGGCGGGGAAAGGTGGGCGACGGGGAAAGGTGGGCGGCGGGGAAAGGTGGGCGACGGGGAAAGGTGGGCGGTGGTGAAGGTGGGCGGCGGGGCCGAGTACGGTGCCAGAGTCTCGGTGGCACGGGGCGTGGGAGTAATGGAGGCGGAGAATTAGCGAGGAGTCACGGAGGAGGCAGAGATGTAAAGCGAATACAGTGACGGAACGGAGCAGATGTGAGCGAAACAGTGACGGAGAATGGACAATGGGAGAGGGATGGGGAAGAGGAGGAAAGAAGGCGAGAAAATATGGAGAGAAGGCAGTACGGGCGCAGGTATGTGGCAGGAGTGAGTACGGTGGCGAAGGATGGGCGACGCGAGGAATGGCACGGGGCGGGAACGGATACAACGCGATCAAAGGGAGAGGCGGATAAAGAACAGAGGGGCAGGGCGACGAAGTGGGAGAGTACAGTACGAAGAATGAGCGAGGCGAGGAGTGAACGAGGAGGAGGTGGGCGGGGCATCGGTGACGGGACGAGAACAGCGGAGAGGCTTGGAGTAGGGGTGGGGCGGGAGTGGCCTCGGAGCCGCCCTCGCGGGGTGAAAAAGCGACGCCCTCCGTAAGCCCGTTCAGCGCGCTCGGAATTACGCGATTTATTTCCTGTTTCTCCAGCGGAGGCGTTGCGGCCGTTTTTATGAAGAGAGGAGGGATGGCAAGGTGATGGTGGTGGTGGTGAACTGGACTAACGCCGAGTAGGAATTGGAATCGAAATGATGGGGAGGTTGAATAGGGATCGCGAAACTTCGGGGAAAAGGAATAAGAAAAGAAATACCGAGAAGGTTGGTGTATTTTTAGGAAGGAATGAAAACAGATTTATCATGGGAACATATAGTGACAAGAGTGAGATGTAGTTTTCGCGTGAGCAAGGATGGCTCTATCAAGACGTATGGCACCATTGATAATTTCAAAGGCAGAAGTGGAAAATGGCGAAGTATAAGATAACTTCGAAATGATTGTTTGATTGATTACTGATTTCGGGTGTGTCAACTGCTAAGGTTATTAGTCCCCAAGGTGACGTTCATGTTTTATCACGTTGACTGGTGAGATCTGGCGCCAACCTACGACGCCTTGCGAGGATATTTGCCTTGTGTCTATGGAGACACACGGAAAACTACGGATCAATGCAGGCGACCGCTAGAATTCGCCTCCTCACAGCGACTGAATTCGATCTAGCTGAAAAGCTAAGGTCGAAAATCGTGACCCCGTCGGGACTGGAACCTAGGACCTCCCTGTCAGAGGCACTCTAAGTGACACTATCGCTTTGAGAAAAGGGGAGGGTCATAGGCAGCGATGGCGGAGGCAGGTAGTCAAGCAAGCAGGCAGGAGGTTCCCACTCGCGCCAAAGAGCATTTCATTAGCGATCGAACCCGCGGGCAATGTCAACTGGTGCAGTCAATTGGCGGCGGTAGCGGCAGGTTCGCTCGGGTCTACGTCAAGCGGTGCCGAGTAGGTCGAACCATGCGACAACCGTGGGAACCATAGGCGTGTGCGTTGCCGCTCACGAAAGTGTCGCGGTCGGTCGAAGCCTACGCCAGGCGTAGCCATTTCTGCAAGCTGGGGACGAACGACCCTTCAGATGTCGCGTCTCTTGCTTATATGTATTTCCAAGTAAGAAAAGACACAGAAACTTCAACATAGCGGAGTTTAGACACTGTCAACTGCAACGTAATAGATTTTTAATATGAATTGCGGGATCGAGCTCTCTTGCATAAGCTCTCAACGTATCGTTTTGCCGGTTGTATTTGGCACACATTTATTTTGACAGCACGCATGCCAATCTCCAGCAAAGAAAAAGTCTCTAACTGAAATACTTTCATTACACGAGGAATTTAAGTTGGGGTTGGCCCCTACATTCTACAACTTAAATTTTAATCAAATGCCCCTAAGCCAATATAGAAATTATGACGGATGGTTTACGGGAGGTTGGTATTGCGGGTCATATCTTACGTGAAACACATCTTATAAAGTGGCAGGCCAGTCCATGTTCGGTGGCGTCATAACAGTCGCCTTGTCCAAACTACTAGTTACGTGCATTTCATGTATATGAAACGCACAATGAAGTAGGTTGCGACAGCGGGCAGCGCTTGCTAAAGGGACGCCTTGCTGAACAAAGGGTGTATATTTGGACGGGGAAAACCTGTGCTCCAGCAGGGCTGCGGGAGGAACCCCAGCGGAGCGGCCGTGACGTGGGTGGCCACGGGGGCAGGCTTGTAGACCCCGTCGACATTACTGGCTGTGAAAAACGTGGAGGCGGAAACGACTAGATGACGTTGTTTCGTCAGCCGGGCCAGAAAGTATGTAAGCGGACCTCAGACAAAACTCTTTCTTCTGATTCTTGGGCTGGTCCGTAGGACGTCGTGTGAGTTGTGCGCGGCGCGTGGCACTTCGATGTGTAGGCTACGGAGGTCGGGAGCTGAAGCCGGCGTGCATGCGTCGAGACGTGAGGTATGGCATACTCGCTTGTATGCGCACGTAGAGGTAACGGTGCATCACACAGCTGGAGTTAGTATTTTATTAGGCAAGCGGTTGGGATGACCAGTTAAATGTTCCTCCTCGTAACGGGTTGGTTTTTTTTCTGTTTATTGTACATATTGTAAATTGTGTATTCAGGTGTCGGGGCATATTGGGAATAAAATTCAATATGTTACAAACTGTTCTTGTCTGTGAATTCTTGCCCCGGCAATGACGCCACAGTTGTGTGTGCGGGTGTGGCCCCAGAGGTCGCACTGACTCTCTTGAAGGTGAGAAATGAGATGAAGAGGGTGACTGGTGCAGATGTCTGGGGGAGAAAGGGTGGGGGAGGGTGCTGGGCCCCGGCGCCGAGGCAGGAGGTCTCGTGGTCACGGCTTCGCCACACCGGCTGAATCGGTACGCCACTAGTGGAAGATTTCTCTCCCGCAATCCGACATGTGAGTCGGCGCTAGATCTCATCATGCAACGGAGGAAGAACACCGCCACCTTCCACAACAAAAGTATGCACCACACTTACGGTACTAATGACAATATTAGTTGATGCACTCAGAAACAAAATAATCAATCAATCTCTTTTCTCTCGCGCCTGGAGGCAGCTGTTTGCGCCAGAGTGCCGCTTTCCGAACGCGCTACCATTTTGTTGTGTTTGGATCGAAAACATTTTTCGATAGGGAGGTTCTTCAAAAATGTGCCGGAACAGGTCACATGACCTAAACCCTGTCGGGAAGAAGAAGAAGAAGAAGAAGAAGAAGAAGAAGAAGGTTCTTCAAATGCAATTACAGGAGTGTTGCATAGCAATAATCTTCTATCACTGTTTCTGCTTTCATCAACCTCTAGATTTGGTAACATGAATTGTAAATGCGTCATTTTTAATTATTTGTTGAAGTAACTATTACAGGACAGCTTAATTTTAAAAATTTGAATTAGACAACCATTTCTTCTCAATATCAACACAATTAACTATATATCTTAATTAAAATTAGAATTATTTTGACTAAATTGGTTTCCAATTTTGTTTCAGTTAGTTAACATAAGCATGCTGATAATCAAATGAATAATTGATACGATTACGTTGATTTGCTGTTCATTTGAAATAATAGTGACCTGAAAATATAAGAATTTAGAACGACTTACTTCAGTACAGGAAGTCGTATTTAGAACCGAATGTGAATCGAAGGAACTAATGTTGGAAAATACATTAGTTCAAACATTGATGTCAATTCTACGCAACGACCATTCTGCAAGGAGTGCATGAAGTAAATGGAACGATAATTCACTTACAATCATTCTTTCAAGTTCAACATTGATCATAGTAAAAAATCTGAACAGCAGAATGAGGTATCAAGGTTTTGTTTTCAATTTATAGAGCGTATTTAGTTCGCGTTAATGATAAAGGAAGCAAAATTACGGCACTCCAAAGGCGAATTTCCAGAATTCACGTCACAAGAGGATCAATACTCTCTTACAGCATACATGTTGACCCTTTTTAACTTCTTTTATTGTGATGGGAAAAAAGATGAATGTAGCAAAGCAATGTCATTTAATAGTTTCTAAAAAAATTTAACCCACATTAGTTGAGAGCAGAGCTCGGTTGTACTTTTGAAGAGTAATAAGTGCAGATGAGATTGGTGGACGAGGGCGAGGCGGTCCTTGTAATTTCACGCGTGTCATGTGTGCACACATGATGGCGCGGGGACGTAGGTAGGGTAGGGGATGGAGTGTAAAAGCATTGTCGACGGGTGCGGGCAAGGCGCTGGGACTGGGCGTTGTCGAAGTGGAAGGCGGGGCGGGGGCGGGGACAGGTCGCGAGCATTCAAAGGTGGGGTGGGGGCGGTGCCGTCCGAGGCCATGATGGGTCGCTGGCGGGCTCCAATTTGGGGGTGGGAGTGCCAGACCGGGTATGAGCTCGGCAGAGGGCGTGATTGGGCAGGGCAGCATGGGGGTGAGCGTGTTGGGGGCAGGTGACACAGGGCATGAGGGTAGCGGGGACCGACGGTGGGGCGCGGCAGGCCAGGAGGGAGGCGACCTGAGCGTAACAGCGGGTGAGGTGGAGATGAGCGTGAGCGTGGCGGGGGGCACAGGATGTGAGCGGGAGGGGGCCGAGGCTAGGCGGTGAGGGCATGAGAGGGTGGGGGGCGAGAGAGGCGACCACTCGGCCGATGGCTTCGTCAGATTCCGTCGAAAGTTTACCCTGCGTCGCACATCAAAGGGCTCGAACGCTTAAAAAAGGCTTTGGCGGTGCAATTAGCTTTTATTGTGTCCCCGGGCGGCGCAATGGCGGCGATGGCGGCGGGGCCGGGGCAGGGGCAAGGGGCGGGGCTGGTCACGGGGAATTCGAGAGTGAGGTGTAGTCGATCGAGTCGATGTATTGGGTGCGAACGCGGGCTCTCTCCAGGATAGCACTATTGGACATTAAACATGGTGATTTGTGTGAATCGAGATTTGCCAGAAATCGTCCATAACCTCAAGTGTATGTGAAAATTGTATCTTTGTATATTGATTTTATTGTATTAACAGGCCGTAAGCACCATATAGTCTAGAAAACATCTTGAAATCACGGTAACCATATTTCCTGGTTGTTATTTCAGTATAACTTTGTATTTCCATTATTAAGCAGCGTCTGTTTTCGTTCTCAAGTTTCTTTTCAAAACACGAGTTTTGTAAATTTGTGAAAGCAGTCATCTAGTCCAATGGCTTCCTGCAAAGCTGATACTCAAAAGCATAATGAATCTCAAGGCATCGCGTTTATACTTGAATTTCAGGAAATAAATGGTTGGAATCAAATGTAGGCTATATAATTACGCAGCAATATGGTATTTTCAAAATTACTGAAAGTAACACGTCTACTTTTAAATCTTGATTAGCTCTTCTTTAGAACTGCCATCAATAACGATTGTTTAGACTGAAGTGAAGATGTTGTTTAATGCAAGATTGAAGATAATAGTAAACAATTTTCCTTTACATAGCATTCGGGATAACTACTGTTGTGCACAAACTGCAAATAAGTATAAACAATAAACATAAAATGGTAATGATTCTGTAAATTTCACGATTATTATAATTTATTTTTTGAAACTGGAAAATCTCGTTACAAATCAACTGTATAATTAATGTACTTTTTATATTGTTTAAAATATGGGTGATAATATTTTAATTTTCTTTTATCCATTAACAAAATGCTTATCTACGTCAAACCCTATTGATGTATATTACTATTGTGATGTATTTGAGAAGATTGTAATAAACACATGTATTCTCGTTTAGTATATTCTTCTCAGAATAATACATTTAGTACATGTTTAACAATAAACAGAACATTGTAATTCGGTTTTATTTAAATATTTATTGGATTTTTCGCCCACTAAGATCATTGAGGACTATAAGTGATTATAAAATGGATAGATGATAGTGATGTTGATGAGGCGAATTATGATGGAATGACAAGCACAGGAAGTGGAAGAACTCTAACATTTGCCTAGAGCCTTTTTCATCACAAATTTCTTGTAGAATCACTGAAGATGGAAACTGCGCCCTTTAAGGTGAAAGGTGAACTCTGTGCTAGCCATTACGCTACGAGCAATCCCCCAGGTTGTATTTCATTAAATCAACAATTTATATTTGAAACAAGCACGTGAATTACAAAAATAGTAAAGTGACATGGAAAAACGATATTGAGTTTTTTTAATAATAATCGAAAATCGAATGCATATTGTCCAAAGTTGGCTCCTCTCCAATACAAGTGAGATCTACTTTCCGAACATGATGTACATGCAAATTTCTGGCACTTCAAGTACTTCTCTTTGCCGTACTCGACAGAATCCACTTGTCGAAATGCGTAATTCCCTGTCAGAATTTCTCTCTGTACGTTGCGAGCGGATTTCTGGGCCACTGTGAAACTGAAAGCTCAGAGGGGAGGAGGCTTTAACCGAAACAGATTGCCCTGTTTGCGAAGCTTTGCCCCGGCGATGGATTGAATATTTTAGAAGTACGTTTATTCGATTTTGTTTCGAGCAATTGCGCATCGCGACGCTGTGACATTGAGGTAATTGTACTACATAATCTCTACTGCATTGTCAGTAATTTTAGGTCGGGTACGGAAAAATGGTTTATGGAAACAAAAAACGAAGGGAACGGTAGGACCGAGGGAGTTATCTAAACATATCCAGTTATTAATTCCGACATAAACTAAAATTCCTTTCATAGGCGTGAGTGACCTGAAACGAGAGGAGATATCAACTACATTTCTGAGCCCCTTATCCTTTGAACTTTTTTAATTTGCTTATGGCACATACTACTAATAAATAAATAAAAAAGAATACAAAGAAACTAAAATTATAACTTTAATGACAAAATTAGTACAATCTATTTTAGGTTGAACCTATACAGGTTTTCCATATTTTTTAGAGAGCCTCTTCTCTAAATCTTGTGAATCATTTCCCCAAATTGCCAGCTTTAAAAAAGTCGAATCGGAGCGAAAGCTCAGTGCATCAACTGATGTCACTGTAGTGCCTCTGACCGGGAGGTCTTAGGTTAGAGTCCTGATGGCGGCAGGATTTTCAACACTAGCTTTTCAGCTATGTCGAAGTCGTCGTCGTCTGGAGGAGAACTCTAGCGGCCGGTTGCTCTTATTGGTAGTTTTCCGTGGTTTCTCCGATCAACACCAGGCGAACCAAACGGGCTACGGACCGCGCGCGATCTGTCGTTCTTCTTCCTTGTCCTATCCTCTCCCATTACACACACACACACACACTAACATGCATTACACTACCGAATACTCCGGGAGACCGGTCGGGAGCTTAGAGCTTGTCCCGGCTGCGGCGGCGCCCTGCTGGTGGGAGAGTCCTGGTTAGGGGGAAACCCCACTAGCCGACGGTAGGTCGGCGCCGGATCTCGCCACCCAGCGTTTCGAAATTTTCAGAGAGCATGCCTCCGTCCCCTCTTCCCCTACCACCTTCTCACCTACTTCCTCTCCCCTCTCTCCCCTACTCCCCCTAACCTTCTCCCCCCAACCGTCTCCCCTTCTCCCCTCTATCTCTCTACCCATGTGCACACGCATATGATTCCTTGAAATTTCCCGTTTCAATGTTTCTGTAAAAATATTGCTGGTTCAATCCTTAATCTACCATCTCCTTGTCTTACCCGCACTATTGACCTAAAGAAAGGAATTTTCGTTTATATTGTTTTTATTTTGCTCTTTATTATTAGCACGTCTTCTGTTTAATTTTAAAACAGTAACAAAATAATACATATGAATTGAATAAATATGATTATAATCTAAGTGGGCTCTTAAGCACAAAATAAAAAGACCATTGATTAAAAAAGTTAAAAATTAATACATTTTCATCATTGACAGAACCTTTAAAGCTTTCTGGCAAATGCAGTTTATCCAGAATTGCGAAGAAAATCTGAAGATGATAAAAAAATCATATTCTTCAAATCTACTTTTAGAGTTAATAAAGTTCGTTATCTTTTATTAAGTTGTCAAGAAATAAAACGCCATTACAAGATGGGCTGGAATATTTCGCCCTCGCAAGTCGACCTTGAAAGTACAATGCCGCCCGCACCCACGTGCTGCGAAACACGGAGCCGCTTATTCCGCAAATGGGCGACCGCGTCGCTCTCGAACAAGGCGGGGGGGGGGAGGCAGCGCACGACGCCGGAAGCGCCCCTCGCGGCGGGAAGAGGAAGCAGGGGCGGGAGGGTGAGGGGGGACCAACGCGACGCGAACATAAAGAGCCGCTTCCTGGAGTGGCGCGCTGTAGGAGGGAACGGGGTGGGGTGGGGGTGGGGGGAGAAGGCGCGCGCGACCCGAGGAGGGAAGACGTCAGAAGGGCGCCCATGGAACGGAGCCGTGAGTAGGGGGGGGGGAGACTGTCGGTCTGGTCGGCGAATTCTTCTCTGTCTCGAGGATGCTTTGCAGATTATGTTGATTTTCCTAATACGTTACGTACTTTCCAAGCAACACTGACAAATGTCGCTGTCAATATAATTCACTCGGGAGATATTGAAATTTTCTTTTCAAATCATCAGCAGTAGAGAACAAGAGAATTTTTACAAATACATAGGTTATTAGCTATACGATGTAGAAAGAAAGAATTAGTACCTGTTACCATTAGTAACTTACGTATCCGTACTTTACTCCAAATTTTACGTATTTCTGCAAAAAGATAACAAATAACCTGAACTGAATGGTCATGGCATGAACATTTTCACATTTTGTGGTGCTTTTGGTATCATAATAATGTATGTATTAAAAATGCATGAAATTTTCGGTCATGTAACGAATTACCCAATTTTATTCATACCTCAATGTAAGTGTATAAGCCGTAAGTCTGAATTTCATCTATTTTAAATCCAAGTTCTCAGTGTATCTCTAACTTTCAACGCAACCAACCCCTCGCGTTCTGCATATACATGACGACTCAATATCCGATCTTCTACTTCCGAATCGATGGAAGCGGAAGCCCCACCAATCTGAATTCACATCCGCTTTTTTTCCCGCGAACAGTTCCCGCTCCTTCTTTTCTACCTTAGTGCAGACTTTTGTAGAGTTTCCACAAGCCCATCCAACCCCCCCCCACTCCAACCTCACATCTGCGTACCCACTCACAAAGTCTATCGCCTAACCACAAAGTCGATCGCTCAACAGGCCAACTCACCGCCATCCACCTACAAAATCTTCCTTCCAAATGCAGATCTAACTACCAACTCACGCACTCGTCACATCTTCTTTCCCAACTGCCCGCCCACTCAATCATCCTATTCTCATCCTCATTCAAGCCGTCGCTTCACACGCACGCTGGTAAATTCACTTGCTCCCCAATCTACCACATCCAGCCACCAGCCCATCCACTCACCCACAGACCGCATCCCACCTCCTTCCCAACCACCCACTTATACTCCAGATCGTTCTCGAAGCTTCAATTGACTGCTTAGATTCCACCCCCACTCAACCTCCCATTCATTCGCCTCCCATACGCGTCCAACCTCCTCCTCCTTCTCCTCCTCCTCCTCACCAAACAGCTCAAAATCCAGTCCCCACCATCTGGTTTTATAACCTCCCCCCACCTGCCTATCCACCTATCCTCCCATTCCTTCATTCAGCCAGCCACCAACCCACTCACATTTCCTCTGTTCGCCTGCCCAAATTCCTTCCCACCCGACGGCTGAAACTCCAGTCCGCCCACCCGAGCGCCTGCCGACGGCCTATCCCCTCACCCTCCTCTCCGTCCGCCCATTCGCCCATCCGACCGCGCGCCGACGGCTGCTCCGGGAACGCGAGACGCGAAGAGGGCGGCCCCGCGACGTCGAAACTTTTGCGCTTGCATTTTCTTGTGGAAACAAAGGGGCCACTCGCTCACGGTGACGAGGGGGCGGCGGCGGCGGGCGCGGGGTGCCGGGGGCGGGGATCGATCCGCTTTGATGGCGACGTGCCTCCACCGCCGCCGGCGGGGGATGGGAGCGGCAGGGGCGGCGTGCTCCGGCCTCCGGCCCTCGCGGAGCTACCATTGTTCCGCGGATAAAACACCGCCAGGCGGCGCGCCGGGCCCGCGTCCCCGTCGGAGCCCCGCCGGAGCCTCCGGGACCGCCGCGGACGCCGCCCCGGGCGCCCCGCCCCTCCCCCCACCCCTCGCACGCCCCGCCCCCGCCCACGACCCTCCCGCTGACGCGCTGACACCGGCTTCAAGGACGAGAGCTCTGCCCGCCAGGCATGTAGACTCGCGCCAGGGCTTCACGTTTGGGCGTAATAAGCTCCACTACGATGATGGATTCAGGAAAAGTATGCACACGCTATTCGAAATAATATTTGGTGTGTAGAATGGTTACGTATACCCAATAGTTTCAGCTTGATGATGTCAAAGGAAGAAGTTAAGAATGTTGAAGAGGTTATGTATATTATTATAATTCTTTAGTTAATAATTTAACCTGGAACGTTTTGAATATATACTGCATGTTACGTACTGTACTATATGCAGTTTTGTTTTACTGAAACGCAAACATGGGTGAATAATGTGTCTACATCAAAGACCAGGAAAGGGTACTCCGGGATAAGATGGTAAAACGTTCCCCTAAACTAAATGGCGTATGAGTGGTTACATTAAAATTCTAATATAAAAATAATATTTTTGAAAGTTTTCTTAGCCCCCATCCCTCCTCCACCCACACCCCATGTCATTTCCGAGTTTTCTCATGGTGACTTAATTTTTGTTCTCACCTTTACAATTTCATCTACCAAAATTTGTGTTACAGTTGTTTCTGCAAAATGCTAAAAAAATAAGATTAGTGAGCGCTGACATGTATAAGTTGGATATTGTTGTAGTGTTGTGTATAGAATTTACCTTAGTTTCGCAATTGATGGCACAATAAAGTAAAATAAGATTTCATTCACATATGGAAAGGTGGCGTCGATGGGAAAATAGAGAAGTAATTTTCTTGAGTGAATAAAATTTATTTAGAGTTCCATACAGTTCATTACTTTATCTCTTATCAATATGTATAATAAATAAAGAATATTTAAATTTGGTAACTAAACATTTCATATTATCACAAACGAAACATGTCTTACATATTTTAGTGTTTTTGTTGGAATGGGGGAAAAATAAATATGAAGTATATTTTTAGTTCTTGGCATTTGAATATCTCGCGTTCTTCGAATGCCACTGCAGGGAGAAACTGAGAGTAAGGCATCCAGATCACACGTAATCTTCATATCAGTTTCAGTTTAAAGGTCCCTCTAACTGGCAAGTGTTTAAACATTTTATGACACTGTCATCCTATAACTAGCTAGAAACACTGTCATTTTAAAGACACCTTAAGGACGTCGTTTCTCCCAATACGTTCCTTAACTCAAGGTTGCGCACAGAAAGAGTTTCAGTAAGATTTTTGCAACGGAAATGTTTTGAATAAACAACGGTCTGAGCAAAATCTCCGTACCACGAACGAATACGTCAATGGAAAAATAAATTAATAAAAGTAATTTAGTCGAGAGAGATATATGAATTTGAATAACCTCGTATTAAATATAATGTATTCCCTTATACTATCTTTAATATACAATAGAAGAAAAGATTACAATAAACTCATGAGGT
Source organism: Teleogryllus occipitalis (assembly GCA_011170035.1). NCBI lineage: Eukaryota > Metazoa > Arthropoda > Insecta > Orthoptera > Gryllidae > Teleogryllus > Teleogryllus occipitalis. The sequence goes on from BLKR01001404.1 coordinate 49,244, forward strand.
CATTTATTCCAAATGCACCTACAAGCTCGCTCACATTAATTTATTGTTTACAAAAACAGTATGTGGAAAATAACACGGGCTGAATAGTGAAAGCGACCCTTTAACAAAACAGTGTGTGCCACATGAATAGTCTGACTTACTGCAACTCCGGGTGCACAGAATAAAAGGGTATAACAAACCTTGCGCCAGAGAGCAGCTTATTATAATGGAGAATATCAAAGCACCCTTATCGGAGCACCTAACCTAATTACGCTTGCCCCTTACTTGTCCTCTTTGCTTTGATAATAATTCGACAAAGTAAACAGCTGCCTCGCGTTCTTGCATCTACCGCTCGTTTGCGGCGAGACGGGGATCTTCCAGAAAATTATTTAATTAATGAAAGAAAAACAAGAATGAGAAACTGCGAGCAAAGCTTATTCTCGAAACTGCCATTCGTTTCCTCTGTTCTCGCAGCAAATGCGTGGAATTTTACGGGCGTGTGAGTCTTTAACCAGCGCTCGGTATCTCCGTTAAACATTTCAGCAACAGGCAGAGAACGTGAACAGGATTTAATATAGAAATTGTGTGGTTGAAAAAGTTTTTTTCAAAATAAGCGTTCCTGGCCCAGACTGTCATGGCATAATTAGTTAAAGGAATGAAACTATTTTCAAAGGAATGAACAGTTCATTTCTTGTTCTCATATTTCAAATTATATATCTTCAATCAATACTTTTACTATTTTGTCAGTGTTAAAGGTTTCAATTTTCACTTCAAGTATTATATCTTATCCCTATACAGATCCAAAAATATTTTTAAAAACATCATATTATATAAATTCAAATTATTTTATTGATCATTAGGACTGCTTTTATTCTGATTAAGAGGGATAGAAAATTGTCTAGGGAAATTTGTCAATAAAAGATTTAGTAATAACAGAGATAAATTACTGCAAAATAGAAAAATTCGTGGAAAAAATAAAATTTTACCTCCGAAAAGTAAGTCGTATCGCCTCCGAAGTTTTATTTGTGAACAATAGCTGTGGAGTAAACTTCAAAAGGAAGAGATAAAATGGATTCGAAAAGACTCAAGATCCGGATAACTGGAATTTTGCTCATTTGCGCAAGATAAAAATGCGATGCGCCTGACTTTATGGAGAGTCGTATCTGCTCCGAAGAATCTTTAGATTCTTACATTACATTATTACTCTTAATGATCCTTACAATCCTGATATATCTCACAGCTGATGTGTCAGAATGCTCTTAATATATTGTCAATGCCTGTTTACACAGTAAATAGTAAACCATCCTCAGGATGAATTTAAATGGAAACATTAATAATAAGAGAACCAACTCTAAAAAGTATCAATAGGAGTTTCTATATTAATACTTCCCTCTAAATAAATAATCGACGCTATATTTTATATCAGGTAAGCAAACTAGTTGGGCTAGAACAGCACGTATTTTGTCGCAATATTTTTAACTTTTTCCAATTTTGAAAAAGTCAGAGAGTTCAAAGAAAATTGCAAATGCACAATTTTTTTTATAAAACATGCGTACTTTTCACTCTTCAAAAACATTAAAGAAACAGAAAGACAGATACGGAAACATATGGAGCTGGTATTTGAAACAAAATCGTTTTACTTTCTCGTAAACGTACGTATATACGGAGTAATATACGTAGCATAGAGAAAATTATGTAATGTTGCGGAAAATCTATTTGAGGATTTCAATCTGGAAATACACGTTTTGGGGACCCTTGATACCGAAAAAGGTTTTTTTTTTTTTGTTTTTTTTTGTTGTTTTTTTTTTTTCAAAGCGACCGTCCGTCTGTGAACTAGCGCCTAAAATATTCGTACAATTTTTTCAAAGGGAAGATTCCTCCATCGCTCTGGCTCGACTCAAAACTGCGATTTTCAATAACATCCTTTAAAACTTGGGATGCTTTATATGAAGCATCTGGAACATTTTTGGAAATATCTCAAAAATGGCGCCAATTTATTACTTTAGTTTTTTTGTAAGAATAGACTGAAATACAGTTATACAGATGGAATAGGTCCGATTTTCAATGAACTTTCACTTGAAACTCAGAAGTTTTGAAAATTGCTTAAGTTTGAATTTTTTCGGCGACTTTCTACAATTACGATATTGAATATTTTTCCTTCAAATGAAATTTGTTCGACATAAATAGTTCTTTCATTAAAGACATGTATATTTCTTTGAAAGTTTTCCCGCAATTTTGCGTAAAATATGAGCAATGTTAGAAAATACCAAAACAAAAATTTTTTAAAAACGGCTCCAAATATTTTGTTTAAACGTTTATAGAGACAGTTCTAAGTGTACAGTATAAGATGACATAAGCGCGAGTTTGCTGTATTCTTTTTTTTTTCAAAAATTACACAAATCACAACAATTTGTTACATTATCGCATTTTTATATCGAAGTGCCTTAAATTATTTTTATTTCATGCAAACGCACGAAACATTTCTCATATTTTCAACATATTTACATGTTCGTTTTTATGAGAGTACTTTTCTCTCTCTGAGAAAAAAATAAAGAAAACAATTCAAGTAGTTATTGAGAAAATTTTGAAGTACCCTAAAGTATCAAAATACCCGTTTCAAATTAAGAAGGTCGCGTCATCATCCAGATCAATTAAGGAATATCAATTTTCTTGAAAATCCTGCCTATGGTTTAGCAGTTAACGTGATTTTAACAGACAGACGATTTTCCGCCAACCAATTTTTCGATCAAGGATACACAAAACGTGGATTCTGACTACACAACATGTTAGAGAGTAAGAGGACCTTCTTACTGCTTATTGTAACAAGACTTATCCACTTTTACGGTATCAGGAATGGGTCAAAAAATCGCCTTTATTTTGCTGCAGTTTTACAATACTATCAGTATACTACGAAACTAGAATGTCAGAAACTAAAACGTCTCAATCAGTAAAGTACCAGCAAATTAATAATATTGTACTTCAAGGCAGTAAGAAACTCGTTCACGAACATTAGGAGTGCATTTTTTTTTCATTTACAGCAACTTCTATTCAAAACAATCATTACCCCTCTCGTTTCGTTGCAAACTATTACTTGTTATTTTATCTAGACGCTATTAATCGCTAGGTGTTACATAACATTTAATGAGCATCGTCTTCTATATTATTTCAATAGTATACATTCTTTTTACGACTCTCATACGACTCCTAACTTTATAAATGAGGTCTCTAAAGAAAGAGAATTTCACGGAGATGTGATGAATTGCACTCTGACTTTAAAAATATGAATTTGTTTAAAAAACGCATTTAAATATTCGTGTCAAATGAAAACTTTGCCGCATTTTTTAACTACATATCGTTAAATAACTTCAAAACGAAGCGTTTCGGGGCCTTAAAAAACAAAGTTTTGAGTGCTGAAGCTTCAAAGAAACGTTCCTCACACCGTAATCTGCAGGATGAGATCTTTTTTAATATTCTATTATCTTTTTGCTGGTGTGACGCTTCTCGATTCTACCCCACCTGTTCAGGGCTTGTAGAATCTGCCATTGTATGTGAGATTAAACTAATTACTTGATATTCTACGCGACTGAATTACACGGGTGTACCACCCTGCTCGTAAATAACATTAAATAAGAATAGTTTGTATTGACAAAAGTGTATTTTATTGTTATCAATGACAAGAAGACATACAGAACACGTGTTGGAGGGTAAGATGGTCAAAAGATATATTACAGGTTTAATATCGAAACGAAACGGAAAATAAGGAAGAGGGTGGGGTTTAACATGCGAGAGTTCTCGCACGGGTACGCTAGTTATCTTAAAATGCAACTAACGTAACTCTTAAATTTAAATTTTTCATTATATGAACGTTAAAGATTATGGACAAACGTGTCATCTATGTAAAAGATATTAGATTATACAAAAATATGGAAGGGTAAATTTATATTTCGGTATATGTTAAAAGTGTTATATAAATCATGGAATGTGTAATTTGACGGAAAGCGTTGAATTGTTGTTTGGCATATTTTGCATTGGGAGAAGAAGGCAGGTCAGACTTCCTTAATCCGCCGCCTCCGCTGCTGATCCGCCCGCGACGCGCTTCGCGATTCGAGAGCCGCCCCTGCCGCTCGCGCGCCGGCAGCGTTTGCCCTTCGCGTTACGCTTCCTTTCTCGTTACAGGAAAAATGTAAAGCAAACACGCGCAGCCCCGTGCGCCTCCGCCCCGCCTCCGCCCCGCCTCCGCCCCGCCCCGCCTCCGCCCCGCCTCCGCCTCCGCCCCGCCCCCGCCCCGCCTCCGCCCCGCCTCCGCCCCGCCTCCGCCCCGCCTCCGCCCCGCCTCCGCCCCGCCTCCGCCCCGCCTCCGCCCCGCCTCCGCCCCGCCTCCGCCCCGCCTCCGCCCCGCCTCCGCCCCGCCAACGCCTTGCCACCGTCTCGCGACTGCCCCGCCGCAGCCCCAAACGCCGCACCTCGTCCCACAACCACCCCGTCCCATCCCGTCCCGCATCCACCGCGCCCTTGCGGAACTTCCAGTTCTCAATTTCTCCCAGCACTCTTCTCGCGCTCTCCCACTACTCTCACACCCCTCTCATAGCATTCTTACATCAGTCTCACACCACTCTAGCGAGCGGCTGCTCTGATCGGTAGTCTTCGTGGTTTCTCCGAACAATACCAGGCGAATGCGGGAGTAGTACCCTAACAAACGGACCACGGACCGCGAGCGAAGTTTCCTTCCTCTTCCTTATCCTCTCCTCACCCCTTACTTGCACACACTTATTTGCACTAATCTAACCCACATGCCGGGAGACCGGTTGGGGGCTTAAAGCTTGCCTTGCTGATAAAAAATATCTGGTTGGAAATATCCGGCACCGACCTACTCCGCTAGCCGAAAGTAGGTTGGCGCCGGATCTCACCATCCAGCGGAGGAAGATCATAGCCACCTCTCGAGGAAAAAGTATGCACTACACTTTGGGTCTAATGCCCTTATCAGTTGACGCGCCTGGAATCAGTAACCAATCAATCTATCAAACTACTCTCACACGAGCTCTCGCTGCAATCTGGCGACACCTCGCCGCACTATTCCCCGCCATCTTCCATTCCTCTCCCATCGCTTTCAGCCCTCTCTCCATTCTTATCATTCCCTCACCCACTTATCTTATTTCGCTCTCTCCCAACCTCGTCTAGTCCGCGCCGCGGTCTCCCCCCTCTTTCCGTCCTTGCAGGATTCAGGCCCGTACTTTTTCTACGCTGTTTTCTTGCCCCTGATTCCGGTTTCTCACAACGTCCCATCCTGCTTTGTTCGCCCAGCGCTCGAATCACCATCCTCGCTTCATTCCTGCCTGCGCCTCTTCTGCTGCTCCTCCCATCCCTCCCTCCTGCCTCCATTCCTCCCCCATCACCAGAAGCAGCGCTTTCGCCCCTGTGTAACTGCAAGTCCTCGCTTTTGTTCATCGCAGACGAGCCCCCGCACTCCACGGCTAAACGCTCTAATTTTCCAGGTTTTATTATTCATGCAACGCGCGTGCGGCTTCGAGTTTTCAACAAACATACTGATCGTTGGGAAAATCCCCATTTCTTGATTGCTTTGTTTCAATTTTGCTAGTGTTGAAACATCGTGTTCCCTTTTAGTATAATACAAAACCTGTGTGTCGGAGAAAAACAACCCTTTGAAGTAGCATTCATTGCTTCGTTGGAATTTAAAATGAAATAATTATAGGCATTGTCTTTGCCAACAATATTATTTATTAAAAGAGTAGTTTTCGATGGCTTAACCATCATCATCAGTTTGCTGATACAAAAAATATATAATATAAACAGATTAAAACATTCAGTTAAGGGACAAAGTCTTAACTGAATAATTTAATCTGTTTTTATTTTTGTATCAGGAAACTGATGATGATGGCTAATCCATAAAAAGCTGCACTTCTAATAAATAATATTGTTGGCAAAGACAACGCCTATAATTATTTCATTTTAAATGCCAACGAAAATTCACCGCTAAACCAATGTGAATAAAATAATGTTTGGGCGTTCAACTAAAATATCTCATGATTACTGATCATTTAGTATTCAATATTACGATATGCAAGGCAACAAAAATATACTGTGGAATCAATGTGATTAGTTTTTAACTCAAACAAAATTTAAAATAAAACAATATTGAATGCGATATAAAATGCTTTCTTCATTAAATACGGAACACACTATATTAAATATCAGATGCATATTAATTTCTGACATTATGTGATTCAGAAATTTTGCATGCGCGTAATATAATGCACATGTCTGATTTTAAAGATAAGATTGTATAGAGTTTATTGGAATTTATACCATTTTTTTAATAGTGTGTAAATTATATGAAGGCACACAGGACTCATTGATTCTAAAATTGAACTATTTTGCATCTAAAATAACTTGAGCTCTCATTCCGCACAATATTGTTGCTTACAAAATAACGTTTACTGAAAAAACTTATAGCAATGTTTAATAATGTTAGGTAATTTCCTTTCCCATTTTTTATTCAATTTGGTACAATATATTAAAGAATGCTATTTATTTATTTAGTCAAAAACAGTCAAAAACTGTATGTGACGTATGGGGGAGAAAATCATCTGCGCACGCTTTCTTGAGTTTCAGAATCCCTTCCCAACAATTAAACTATTAATAGTTGAAATATGAATAATAATAATAATAATAATAATAATAATAATAATAATAATAATAATAATAATAATAATAATAATAATAATAATAATAACATATTTAAAAAGCGAGAGATTAACATTTCAAAAACTAGATATTTTCGTTGCCAAATTATAGAAAACTTATTTTTAACGGTAAAGAAAGGAACAGACTTGATTTTTCTGTATTGTTAACAAAATAGAAGCTCACCCTAAGCTCTACTACCACTACAAGCAAAGGAAAGTTCAACAATAGTGAAGCTACATTTACGTCCAGAAGCAAATCAAAGGGCCATCTCTATTAATCTAAGCTATGAGAAACAGAAAATTCAGTTTGTTCTTCTTGAAAATTATTTATTATACCTTGAAGTATTCAAATCATATCTTGTGTTAATTAACAATTCATTCCATAAGCAACAACCCAACATTGTACTTGTATAGCCATGTTTGTGAAATATTTCTTCACTCGCGTGAGTGGCGCCGTTGGCAACACTGCCCTCCAGGGAAGAAACAGTGGAGCAGCGGGCGACGGAGCGTGCACAATGCGGGTTCGAGTGGCCTCTCGGCTTCGCTCGACGGCTGCACGAACGGCAAGGAGCGGGAGGGGTGCGGCGGCGGCGGTGGAGGTAATGGCGCCGGACAATAGCAGCGCGACGTGACGCCGCCATATTTGCGAGTTGTTGCCGAGCGGCGACACAAAAGTTTTAATCACCGTCGGTGGCGGCGGCGGTGGCGCGGTGTGGGCGCGGGGGTGGCCCCGTGCAAGCGCGCAACGTAGTTAGTCTGCATTTGAAGGGCGCTCCGCCGACCCAAGGGGCTCCCAGGACCTGGCAGGGTCGCAGAGTGGGGGAGCGGGCGCTGGTGGCGATAGCAGTTGCTGCCAGTCAGGCCCGGCGAAACGAATGAATTTCAGGTGGGTAGTACCATGGATGGGGGGAGGTGCGGTCATGTAATTGTTCATTGTATTTATGTTTACTTAAAGAAAAACATGATCAAGACATATAATATGTAGTTTATTCAACATTTTTAATCATATATTTGGTGTTATTGAGTCGGTGTTATAGTTCGACTTCACTGGCCAACTACCGGTGTCCCCCATGCCTGGGCCTAGTTAAATTCCCATGCTTGGGGGTAAGAGCGACATAAGGCGAACATGACGTATTCTTTTCACCGTAACTAGCAAGATCCGCCTGCTTGAGCGTTTTTTATCACACAACTACAAAAACTGGGATTATTTGAAAGGAAAGCTACAACCCTATTTTTGCCTCGACGGGAATTGTAACCAGGATTAGAGCACGGGAAGCTAGTATGCTGCCCATGAGCCATTCCAGAGGCTACATTTTAATTAACAGTTTACATAAGCATATTAATAATTTATTGCTATATATTGTTAATTGCCAGCAACAGAAGGGATCACTTCTACGTCCGTTTTTAAACTTTTCGGGTTTTAATTAGCAGATTTCAAGGTTAAGTCCGATGCACTCGCAGGCTGCGATCCTCTTTCGCGCTTGACTAAAGACTCATCAATTTAATCATTCCCTCGTTTACCTCGACACCCTCAAACAATAAATCGGTCCATTATGGGTTCTTTTGGATACAATGGGACACAGCCAGCTCACCATAAACATATTGTGCGAGGTCCAACTGCGCATTGCACACGAATTTTTAATATTGAATATTTTTTTTGGGTCGATTTCGAAAATATCTTTTCCACCAGTTTCACGGTGGCAATAAATGTGTTAAATTTTTTTTCCATATTTTTCAAAATTCCAGATGGGTAATTACCCACCTATTACTACAGCGTCTCTGGCCAGGCCATCCTAGGGTTCGAGTCTGACTAATATGGCGAGTTTTTGACACTAGCTAGCCGACTAAGTAGATCGAATTCATCGCCGATCTGCAGGAAATTTCTAACGACCGGCTGATCTCTTTGGAAGTTTCAGTGGTTTCTCAAAGCACTAACAAGTGAATGCCGTAGCAGAACCTTAAGAAACGGGCCACGAACCGCACCCTACATTCCTTCCTTGTTCCTTCCTCGTTTTTGTCTCCTCCTCTCACCTTACTTACACACTTACACTTATATACTTTTACTCTTCCATTTTCTCTGGGAAATCACTCTGGAGATTAAAGGTAGTGGCACCTGGAGTGGTGTCCCGATGAAGGAGATATCGAGAGGAGAAAAATCTGCAAACCTTTCATCAGAAAAGTAACATCCTCCAACCGCACTACACCAACGGAGCTAACGGCCAAAATAGTTGACACGGCTGTATACATGAATTCGCATTTATTCGTGACGCATAGAGGCACGTTGACATACGTTTCTCAACATGCCTCTATAGGTTGAATACAGGTTGAACTATTGACGTCGTCAACTATATCATCTGCTCCATTACCGCTGCATCCTACTCAATCACCTCCATCGCCCTTCATTTGCATCCTCTTTCTCTAATACTCCCATCATTGCGATCAATACATACTATTACGCCTCAATCATGATAAATGATGAACCCTATAATCCTACCTAAATACTATATATATATATATATAGTATTACCAATTAATACTGCGGCACACTTTTGTACTAAGATAACGAAACACGTCATTTCAAATTGTTATTTCAAGTTGCAAAGTACCCTGGGCAAGCAACAAAACATTTTTCACCCTCTTTTTTTTCTTCGTCTTTAACATATTCCTTTTTATTGAATGAATTAAATAATTATATTTGTTTAAACTATCATCTTCTGTTTTCCTAGTGTAACAAAATAATCATCTATTTCTTACTCGCTTTCTTATTTACATTCTCCTGAATTCTCCCCGTTTGTTTTTTGTCTATCAGCTTTTGTCCCCTCCCAAAACATAGCATAAATCTCAGAAAGATTCTACTGAAAATTACCTTGTCTTCCTCTCCAGAACGTTTTTCAACTTGGTCAAACATCTGATACTCTACAAAACAAGAATTCATTTCAAACTAAGGATAAATTAAATTCATCTTAAAGCACCATGTCCAACATCCCCTTTCATATAACAAACATTTGAGGAAAAATTCTGTGCTGCTGGATGATTGAAGAGAATTCCATAAGGAACACCTTTCAATTATGAAAGAAAATAATTCATACCAAATTGTGCTATAAGTAGTGGAGGGTCCTCGCTAAGGGCTCTAAGGCGGCGCCCTCCCCAAAAAAGTCAACCTTGGGAAAAGTAGCAAAAAGTATTAAATCATATCGTTCAATTTGTGCATACCACATCGATCGGCGCAATTTTTGAGAACGAATTCAGTCTTGTGTGCCTGCTAAGCGAAAAATAAATGTTTTTGGAATTGTTCGCATCGTGGACATGTCCGTAGCTGGTGCATGCAAAGCAATGGAACCTCGAGGAAGAATTAGGGTTCTGGGAGTTGGGTCGGGGCAGCTATAAAAGGGGTAAGGCTATATAAAAGGTTTTGTTCGGCAGAGTCCGCGCCTTTTAACTAAGCAAAGAATAAGCTCTTTTCATCTGTTTTTAAAGTTACCGTTTTATTTGCAGGAAATATTTTAAAAAATTATTTTCGCGCGAGTACAATTGATCTTTCATTATTAACGTAAAAGTTGTCTTAGTCAAGGATTAAAATTAGTTAGTTTAGTTACAGTTTTCGTATTCCAAGAAACATTTCGGAGAGGTAAAAGGTATGTGATAGAACATACCATGTCCCCCCACCAATTCGCAACCCACTGGCAGCCACTTTCTACAAGTTGATTCCTTTGCCGGTAACTGTTATGCAAAGTGGTTGATCCACTGCAGCAGACATATTTTTCTCCCTCACTTCACTTGACTTCTCAGCTCACTGACTTATTTCACGACTCTCCCACCTCGTCAACGGTATCCACATCATCAGGCTGCGGTGTTACACTTGGCAAGTTTGCTCGCCCTTCTGTTTGCTGATCGTGGATTTTCTTTCAGGCACTGAGTTCATCTCGCAGCGGCAAATCCGCGGCCGCGGAAACAAAGGACGCGCGGCGCCTGCAATGAACGACGCCGTCCGTCGCAGCCGTCCCGCGAAGGGGGGCAGGATGGGGACTGATACCAGAGCGCGTAAGTTTATGTTCTGTCAAAAGTTGGAGAAGGCATTAGCCTCCTCGCCTCACGGCGGGTTGTGCAAAACGTTTCAACAACTGAATGCATTTTGGCAAATTGGACTAATTACACCAGACTTCAATGATTCTTATTAATTGTTTATATTATTTCAACGTTAAGAGAGTTAAAACTTAAGAAATGATACTCAAAAGTAATGTAATACCTTATTAATGTAATACATTATCTAAATTACGACACTAATCACGCCTAATGTATAAATACGACAAATATATTCCCTCTTTATTTTTTGGTGAATGTCAACTCAAGGACAGTTAGAGCAGTTAAATTTGTCCATTTAAGTTTTTTAATAAATATCAAAGGGATGCGTTAATCATTTTATGACGTCCTTGTTTCTTTAATTTACTAAACTGTTTGTTACCAAACCCCATAATTAAAAGAGAATAATTGAGAGTGGTTTGCCATTGTTTTGAAACCGAACATTGTGTTTTCGACGTATTCCACAACACTGCGTCCATCCAATAATTTCAATGCTTCATTCTCTGATGTAGACGTTTCATACACCCGTGCTTTTTTCCTCTACGAGAGAATACAGCTCGAACGTTTTTCTTGACTGCATAAACATTACCTTCTGCTATCTATGAGGTGCACGTACAACGAGCTGTAGTCTTTTCGTTCATCTCGACTGCTCCCCATACAAATAGCGCTCTAGATAATATTTGATCCCATGATGACTTATCATGGCCGAATAGACGACCCTTTGATTTTTGCGAAGGCAGCTGCGCGTGCTCCGTTCTCTTCTGTATGTATCGTATTCCCGCAATAATCTCCTCTATCGAAATTCTGCGCGTGCCCCAGCCGGCCTTTTCCGCTGCGACCTCGCTATCTCCCGCGCCCCCGCCCCCGGCCCCCGCCCCCGGCCCCCGGCCCACGCCCCCGGGCACCGCCCCCACCTCCGGCCCCCGCCTCCGGCCCCCGCCTCCGGCCCCCGCCTCCGGCCCCCGCCTCCGGCCCCCGCCTCCGGCCCCCGCCTCCGGCCCCCGCCTCCGGCCCCCGCCTCCGGCCCCCGCCTCCGGTCCCCGCCTCGGCCCGCCTCCGGCCCCGCCCCCGCCTCCGGCCCCGCCTCTCTCCGGCCCCGCCGGCCCCGCCTCCGGCCCCGCCTCCGGCCTCCGGGCCCCCGCCCGGTCCCAGCCGCCCCCGGCCCCCGCCTCCGGCCCCCGCCCCGCTCAACACCCCATCGTACCTTCCCCGCCTCGCCCCCTCCCGTCCCCGTCCCGCCCCGCCACAACCGCCACCCGCCCCGCCCCGCCCCGCGCGCCCCCCCGCCCCGCCCCGCGCGCCCCGCCCCGCCCCCGCCCCCACCACGCCCCCTCGCCCCCAATCCCCGCTCTACCACACCCTCGCCCCCCGACCCTCATTTTCGCTCCACCCCGCTGCAGCCGCCTCCTTGCTCCCTTCCGCCGGCAGACAGACAGGCCGCCGCGCCGGATGGCGAGCGCAGAGCACGTCCCGGCGGTGGCGACGGGGGCGGCGGCTTCTGCGATGGCGATGACGCCGGGAGCTCGAGTAGCGTTGGAGCGGGGCAAGAGTGCGGCGACGGATGGCAACAGGCGACAGAAGGAATACAGAAAACAGAGGTAGGGGTGGAATTTAGACGACAGTGGTTACGGCTCAATTTGTTGTGGCAATGGCAATAGTGGCTGAGAAGCAATGGACCTTAGTAACAATTCGGCAACGAATGTAAGAACCAGACAAAGAAAATAGGTGAAGGTAGTGGAAAAATTGTTGATCAATATGGAAGAAGTACGTAAGTAATCAGGGATGTTTAACATACCGGTAGAAGTTGGACAGCAACCCAGAAAAGATGAATCTTGACAGTAACATAATAATACCATGGAATAGAAAAAGAAAAAGGGAACTACAGACTGTAAGAATAGAGTGATAGAACTGTTTATTAATAAGGGCAACTGCCACAATAACGGCGATGTAATTCGAAGCCATTGAAGCATTTGTAACGTCAGCGCAGATAGGACTGCGGGAATTATGGAAGCAGAAGGGTTGGCAGAAGTGAACACAGATATCGTTGTCGTCAATGAATGCAACTGCTGTGCTCCATGAAAGACTTATATAGCATATGACTTAAAGCATGCGATGGGACTGTAGCAAGGAGAATGACGAAAATCACCATTGATTATTACTGAAGTTGAGAACGTTGTGGCTGCAGCATTTCCAGAAATAGTCCTTTATGACGTGGTTAGATACAGGAGCATAGAATGATGAATATGAGGTGGTAATGTGAGTGATGTTGTGTGAAGAGCAGGCTATGGTATGCGGATGGCATGTAAAGAGAAAGGAATAAAGAGATAGCAAAGTAGATAGTTCTCAAAAGTCGGCGTCAGTGGAAACGGCAATATTCGGCAACCCACGAAAGCAGATAATGGTTTCGCTCCAAGCAGCAGAGACTACTGTGAAAAGCCGAGATTGAGGTTAATGTGACTGACGACAGAGACAGTATACGTGATGTAACGGCGAGGTGTGGAGGCAATGATATCAACCGGGAGGTAGAAGTAATATAGAATTGCTGATGGCTGCAATGGGAACTACAGACGATCGCAGATAGAAATAATTAAGTCCGTCTGAGGTACGACGACATAAACTTTTTTCGGCGTCATAGTGAAGAAAAAACACAAAACATTATTGGTAGCAAAAGCATAGCAACAATGTCCGGTTCATTCACAGCAGTTGGCAGATGTAGTGTGATGAAGAGCCGCTTTAGTGAATCTGAAATAATTTAGTGGCAAAATAATGCAATGAGAACACTGGTGGAGTGACACTCGATGATATAGCAATATTAATTAATCAATTAATTAACGAATCATCCCTTGCACCGCAATATATACGACAGGGATATATCATGATTTGATTAGCAGGTGATAATGATGATGAGGTGAATGACGACGGCGAAATAACGGATGAGAGAGGTCAAATGGAAAAACCTGGAAAAATCTACCCGGCGAACCAACCTTTTCATCGCATATTGCATCGAAGTTTGAACTGTGGCATTGGCTTTCATCGATCTCATGGAGTTTTTAGGATTTGAACTGCAACACCGAAATTCGAATAGGGTGGACGCTATTGACAACGTATCTGTAAGAGTTACTCATGGTTGATTTGATTTCATTAGACACTATTTCTGTACGTGAAGTACGTGTTACATCACAGAATGTGGTGGTGATTCTCCCCGAGCTGGAACGTTTCGGGGCTAATCTACACATCGATTGGCAGAGTTTTCGTCTTCCTGGTGCCTCCCTAAGCGGGACCACCGCCCCAACCAGGACAAGCACTAAGCTCTTCACGGATGTCCCAATATGTGTAGTAGCGTTGTACATGTTACTGTGTGTATAACGGGAGAGGAGGGGACAAGGATGAGGAAGGAAAGATCGCGCGAGATCCGTCGGTGTTTGTTTTTTAAGGTTAATGCTCCGGAGTTAGCCTGTCGGAGAAACCACAGATAGCTATTGATCAGAGAAACCGAACGCTAAAATTCTCCTGCAAACATGGTTGAGTTCGACATAGTTAGGAAGTTAGTACCGAAAATCCGCCACTGTCAGGACTCGAACCCTACAATCTCCTGCTCTGTGACAATGCCGAGGCAAAGGCAATGCTGCCATCGCATCCGCTGTTGCCCGTGGTGTGGGCAACGCTGCAGCGGTCCCCTCGCCGAGGCATCTCCAGTCTGTGGGAGCAGTGATGCCGGCCCGCACGTGCTCCCGCCCAGAGGCGCCGTCCGCGATAGAAAATTCACGGCAGGTATCATAGCGGCAGCGGGCGGGCTCCAGATTGAGGATGCGGAGGGCGGCGGAAGAGGGCGGGCGCGGGCGGGGGGGGGGGGTCGGCGGCGAGGGTGCTGCCGGAGCGGAGATGCAGGATGGCATGCGGGGAGTCGAAAGTCGCAGTTGCGGATAGACTCTAGGACAGGCCGCAGAGAGAGAGACGGGTGAGGGGACGAGGCTGTAGCAGGCGAATGAGGTGCACGCGACGGACGTGAGGGAGACGAGCAGTGGGACGTGATGGAAAGAAGGCGTGGCGGGGGCGGTGGAGGGGGAGGGGGGGGGAACGAGGGCGGTGGAGGCGAATGGAGCCACTGCGTCGTACGCGACACGGACTGCGCCTCGGGTGGTGGAGCTGTAGTGAATAGAGGTGCGTGCAGTGAGAACTGTCGCATCAGTGAACATGTATGGCAAAGTATAACCGTTTGCCCTGAAGAAAAGCAGTCGCAATATTACATCAAGTCAGTAAAAGAAAGATGCGGTCTATCAAATTAATAGTTGAGCTGTTGAGAAACATACCTGCTTGTAATACGAACAGACGCAATAATTATGATAATTATATTTAACATTGTTTTGATTGTTGCAATTGAAAATTGAAACTGATAATCGTTCCCACGGAAAAACTTCTGATTGTATTATTAATTCGTAGTTTGAAGTGAACGGTACATGAAGTGCTTATTTTGAGAAAAATAATATGCAAGTTATGCTCTAAAAAGTAAAAACTTTTTTGCGATTATGGTCTGGATGCCTTTGACGTTGCCAGTCAAAGTTTGCTTGTTTACATGACAGACGCAATCTGAATTGGTGCTATGCATTTACATCGCAGAATATAATTGTAACCAGCATTTAGAATTTCCTGATTCATCGTGAACATTTAGTGAACGATCATCGATTTCGTCTTGATAAAATTGCCAAGAAATATAACTTATTCTTTTTATTAGGATCTAAATTAGAAAAGTGGTATTGTTCTATTCTATACCATAGCAAATTCGATTAATTCATTTGAATTAAATGTGGCTTATTATATGTATCATACGTATTATTTGTATATCATTTTAACTCAAAAAGTACTTCCTTGTTCAATGAATTTGAATTGGAGGAAGGCTCCTTATTCAAGAAGGAAATCACGTAAAAATATTGAGTTCATATATTTTAGGCGACTAAAGCTACGCACCGATGATTGAAGAAGATATTAAGATGAAACACGAGAGTGGAATAAAACGGAAATTTAATTCTTTGGAAAATTAATTCTATTGATACTAGCTGGATTCAAAGACAGTTCCGATCGATGTCGGCGATGAGACGGGCGCGCCGGGACCGCTAGTTTGGAGTCCGCTAGTTTCGGCGCTGCCATTATCGAGAACGAATGACACCCTGTTAACGCGATTGCTCGCGTCGGCATTCGAAAAGGCAACGATGGATTACGAATGATGCAGGTGTCATCGGATCTCTTCTCACCGTTTATTCTTCAAGCGTTTCTATTAAACTTCTGAAACGCAATATTCATTCCACTTTCAATTGGTAACTGAACTATGTTTACAGAAATGTGTAGCATGCCGTTCTACGACGCAAACTGAAAATAATTCGATCGCAACAGGCACAATTCAACTTATTTTATAACATTTCAATAGTTATTTTAAATATAAATCCTACCAACCTTTTCATTTTTCACAAAACTTTTCACTTTAAACTTTATTTTTAACTTTTCGCCTACTATATGTATTTATGTAGTGAAGTAAATTTGCAGAGAAAAGATGCGATTTTTCGTCATAGAAACTGGCATTGAAAATTTTCCTGGCCTTCAATAAAATGTTGATAAGAGATTTTTATCCTCAAAGAAATATCTTCTTCAAAATTAAATTTTTAAATAAAGCCACGAAAATAATTTTGAAAATAAGAGTAGTTTTCGCGTAATTTTGCATGAAGTAAAGACAATTTAAAAGAAATTCGTAAACAAAATGTTCTCAAAAACGGCTGGAACTTTTCTTTGAATGCAGCAAAATTGGTTTACAAGAATGGTGCAGGCTCCATTTTTGTTGAACTCTTTATATACTCGAAAATTGCAAAAGTTAGGAAATGTTCGGTGTCATCCTACAATTTTAATCTCGATGAAATGTTTTTTCTTAATGAAATCTGTTGTACAAAATTACATCTTTGAATATTGTAATGTAAATTTTTCTTGAAAATTTGAGGACTTTTAGCATAATTTTGAGTGATCACTATAAATAATGCGAGGGATAACGTGCTGTTTTAACACCACTAATTTATTACATTAATTATTTCTATACATTATTTCGTCCTCTTCTAGAGAGCACATGGCCGTAACCGCAAACTGAATCAATCGACAAACTGCGCGTAGTGAACGTTCCGCTGATATTGATTGATTTTTTCGTGTTTCCGGGCGCGTCAACTGCTTTGGTCATTAGTCCCGTTAGTGTAGTGCATGTTTTTTCTCGGGAGATGGCGGTGATCTTCCCCCGCTGGATGGCGAGATCCAGCACCGACCTACCGTCGGCTGGTGGGGTTTCCCCCTAACCAGGACTCTCCCACCAGCGGGGCACCGCCTCAGCCGGGACAAGCTCTAAGCTCCCGACTGGTCTCCCGGAATACGTGGTAGTGTAGTGCATGTTAGTGTAAGTGTGTGTGTAAGGGGAGAGGATAGGACAAGGAAGAGGAAGGACAGATCGCGCGCGATCCGTGGTCCGTTTGGTAGGGTACTGCTCTGGCATTCATCTGGTGTTGATCGGAGACCCCACGGAAAACTACCGATCAGAGCAGCCGGCCGCTAGAATTCTCCTCAAGAAAATGACTGAATTCGACCCAGTTGCAAATCTAGTGTCGAAAATCCTGCCGCCGTCAGGACTCGAACCTAGGACCTCCCGGTCAGAGGCGCTGCAGTGACATCAGTTGATGCACAGAACTACCGCTCCCGGTCCGCTGATATTGCAAAGAACAGCCGAGAATGATCAGTACCAAGTGTTCCGATCCTTGACAGAAACCTACGTATAGGTTTCAGCGTATAGACGTATACATTTATACGTAGAAGTAGGTAGAAAATGAGCGTATGTTCTTCCGGGACTGCAAAAACAAGTCAGCGAGAAGAATCGACATTAGAACGCGTTTAGCCCTGCTCTAATTTATTCATTTAATTCAAAATGACTAGTTTGTGATACGATTTAATTTCATTGATGAATAATAGGCAGTTTACAAACGAGTGATATCATTTATCACAACCATGTGTCAGGTCGACTCAAAAATCAAATTGTGAGTTTTAAGAAAGTATGTGCTTCGATTTTCCCGCTGTCTGATCATTCTTTGTGGATATTTTTCTTGCCAAGAATCTCTACAAGCTTCTACGAAGAAAAACTGCACCAACAATTTTATCTTTTTCCCTAATCGTCTCGTAAATAGTCACACTGCAGACTTATAAATCACAGGAATATCACATATTATAAAAATAAAACAGCTGACAATTTCAAGAAAAAATTGACCGTCATGAGAAGATAAGCCTCTCAGTCCTGTTAATGCATGTTCCACTAAAATATTGAATGTACACGAATGATAAACGACTATCTCATCGTAGTAGGAGCTCCATGATGGATTACAACATTAAGCCCTACTACTTTCAGAGGGCTTTGCATACTCCCGGACCTTCAGGGGGCGCTGGTGGCGGTGGTGGTGGGCTTTGGAGGCGGCGGTGGTGGCGGGGATGGCGGCATGCGTCTGGACGATGTTTCGATTTATGGCAAGGCCCCCTAAAGGGAGAGGCTGCCCGTGGCCATACATATTGCGCGCAATCTTTCTGGCGAAGCTCGGAGCTTTTGAGCCTCCGCCACAATGGGAGTTCGTTATCGGCTGATAGACCTTCGCTGCCGGATTTATGGGGAAGGAACCGCCGGCGCGATGGTTGGGGCGGGACGCGCGGGAATTTGAGAATTTGGGGCGGTGGAATCGCCAAAGAGGGACGAGAGAAAATAGAGATGAAGAATGGCACAGAAAGAAATACGCAAACGACAAGATAGATACATGGAATAATGGACTATAAACTAAATGTTACAGATAATACAAAGATTCCTCCTCCAAAATGGGCTGGACCACAAAAAAGTTTTTGGTTGGTTAAATCAGTCTGGTTGTTCTTAAGGTTGTAAGTGATTATTGTTAATTGTGTGTTTATAGTTATTGATCCGGGTATTATGTCATTGGAAATACAATTGATTGACGTTGTTGAGTGGGGCATGGATGATTTGATTGATTGTTCATGTTTCTACGTTCTCTATTCGCGGAACACATCCAGCGTAGGATAGAAGTAATGTGAACAAGCAAGATCAGGAAAATGTATAAACGTGGAACAGAATATCAAATTATACTTTGATGAGCTTTTTTCCGTCATTTACCTTAGTCTTATATGCACTTAACGCAACGTTATTTTTAATATATGCCACACAATAATACAATGTTGTAGTTGAGGAATTAACAAAATTAGTTATTAACAGTTATTAAAACAGTTAAAAAACAGTTATTAACAAAATTATTTCCTCCAGTATAGTTATTGCGTTTTCTAGTTTAGTGCACATGCATCTTCCTTCTAGCCCTAAAAATCATTAAACAACCTTTCATTAACCTGAAATGTATTTCTTCTTGTTCATAACAACTATGAATGTACTGTACTATTGAATTACTAATTAAATTAATACTGTGACTCTTCTTATGAATAGATGAAATAATATTCTGACAATTTCTCTTTTTAAAATTAACATCAATCACAATTCCAATTAACTTTACTATGTGCATATTCATTTATCACCAGCAAATGACATCACTATAAAATTTCTACTTTATAATCATTTAATCACATTTAATTACGTTATTTGTGTAACTATTAATTATCGGAGGTTTGCCATTAATTAATATGAAAAATATGATACACCATGTGCAATTTCGTCCACGTTTTACAGTTTGCCTCTGCTACAAAATCGAAACAACTTTAGCATATAGATTACATTGCATTTTAATTTGCAATTTGCCGCAATGAACTTCGGAAAAACAAAAGAAAAGAAAATTGAAGGGAGCTAATAGCTTAATTCGCCTTGCAAATTATTAATATCTATTAAAATTAAGTTTGCTCAAGCTTGAAGTAAAGTCTAAATTTAATCTTATTAAAATCCACTCATTCATTAAGAAATAAAGTTTTCAATTTTCAGTATTTTAATATCGCCTTTTCCTTAACATTAACTTTTCTCTTCCTCGTTGATAACATTTCTTTCGTATCCCATTTGGCAGTTTAGTATTCTAAAGCTATATTTTTACGTACAGTTTATTTTGGATTGGATTGAAAGTTTGCTCAGTTTGCAGACGTATAGTACGTTAGTACGTAGTACGTTAGTATAGCTTAAGGCATCTAAAATTAAGTGATCCATTGTTCAGTTACAACTATTAATGTTAATATTTCATTCTGGTGACAGTTCCTTCAAACGCAACCCACATTTTATGGCTCCTTATCAGCACAACAAGATGCAAACTTCTTACATCAAGAATACAATCGTTCTTATTTCGAATGAAATTCATTGCAAACTAAAGGTTTAATTCCAGCATAGATAATCACATTAATGGGAATGTCTCAGTTACAAGATCGATAATCCTTTGTAGCAGTTAGACCTTTCACCACTAAATCTGGGGTTCGATTCCTCTCTGATCCAAGTGGAATTTATAGTAGTTAAAGAAGACCATGAGATATTACCTCAGTGTTCTCCCTTTTTACTGCCTCTCTCTTCACAACCTTGTCCTGTTTCTTGCTCATTACTCGCCTCACAGGCACCACCTCAACTGAAACACCTTATCAAAGAAACTGGCTGACGATCATGTGAAGAGGTCTCGCTTGAGAACATCAGACATTGAGAAGCCTCTACAAAAATCCCCGTGACATGATAAAATAATTAATTATTAAGGTAAAAGATAATCCTGTTTAAAGGTTGAAAGTTTTTGCAATCATCCTTTCAATTGATTGATTGATTGATTGATTGATTGATTTTTTCGTATTTCCGTGTGCGTCAACTGCATTGGTCGTTAGTCACGTAAGTGTAGTGCATTTTCTTCTCTGGAGATGGCGGTGATCTTTCCCCGCTAGATGGCAAGATCTTGCGCCGTTCCCTCTAACCAGGGGTCTTCCACCAGCGGGGCACCGCCCCAGCAGGGACAAGCTCTAAGCTCCCGACCGGTCTCCCGGAATACGTGTTAGTGTTGTGCATGTTAGTGTAAGTGTGGGTGTGTAAGGGGAGAGGATAGGACAAGGAAGAGGAAGGAACGATCGCGCGCGGTCCGTGGCCCATTTGCTAGGGTACTGCTCCGGCATTCGCCTGGTGTTGATCGAACTACCGAGCAGAGCAGCCGGTCGCTAGAATTCTCCTCCAGACTGCGACTCAATTCGACCTAGCTGAAAAGCTAGTGTCGAAAATCCTGCCACCGTCAGGACTCGAACCTAGGACCTCCCGGTCAGAGGCGCTGTATTGACATCAGTTGATGCACTGAGCTTCCACTCCCAGTCATTTTTTCAAATATTTTTATGATTTCTTCTAGACATATTCCAGTTCGCCGATTCGGTTGCAGGCGATTTCGAAAGAGCCACTTGCAAGCTCGTTCCAACCGAGCGGGATGAGGGTAGGGGGCGTGGCAGTATGTTCGACGGCAGGGCGAGCGCGCTGCACGCGATTCCCGGGAGTTTCTGTGTGTGCCGATAAAGAGCGCCGCCTCGCGCACCCGGATCTAATAAATAAACAGACGCACGCGCGCGCGAGGGACAGACGCCGCCGCGCTTTATGTTTACAAATCCTTCCGGGATGCGGCGCCCGCGGCGCGGCGCGCACCCTTCGGAAACAAAGTCCTCGCTAAATATTTACGTCTCGTGCTGCCGATGAGCGGTGTCTATTCTTTTGCGTCCCCAAACGTGGGGGGTTCTCACGCGCAATGTTTTGTCACTCGTTCCGTCTAAGGTGGCTCAGGGCAGCAACTGGGGTCAGTGCTGTGCCTCTGACAGGTAGGTCCTAGGGTTAGAAACCCGACGGTGGCAGGATTTTCGATATGAGCTAGATCGCGAAGTCAAATACAGCCGCTGAATGGACAAGAAAACTAGCGGCCAGTTGCATTGTTTGGTAGCTTTTCGTGGTTTCTTCGCTCAATACCAGGCGAATACCGTAGTAGTTCACTCACAAACGGGCCATGGACGCGCGCGATCTTACCTTCCTCTTCCTTGTCCTACCTTCGCCCCTGACTTACAGACGCTTACACGTATAAGCATTACATTACCACACTTGTCGGGAGACCTGTCGGGATCTTACAGACTGACCGACTGGGGAAGGAGTGGAACTGTAATGTAGAGGAGTACTGTTTGTGCAAAACCACGCAAGCGGTTGGATAGGTCAGCGCCGGATCTCACCATCCACCAGAGGAAAAACACCACCTCCTCCTCGTTCTTCTTCTTCTTCTTCTTTTTGGTAACATCATGCACTACATTTACTGGACAAATGATCATTACCGTTGACGCTCCCGGAAACTCGAAATAATCAATGAATCCGTCACTCCTTCCATGCCGTCTTCTTCATTTTCCTCTTTGACAGCCTGACACTGACAACCACCACCCCATCACATCTTCACTGTCTGTATATCTCATCGTGTCAGTTGCACCCTCTTCGTTACGAATGCTCACCCTACCCTCACTCTCACTCATCTTCATTTGCAATGTAATCCAAACCCTTTTAGTCATAAGAATTCTCTCCCTAAACCTAGCCCTCGATCTCTCAGTCATATTTCTTTACAGAATAAACCTGACTCTCTTAATCACAAGAACTTTCATTCTAACCGTCTGTTAACTTCAATCTCACTGTAAACCCCATCATTTCCGTCAAGAAAAATCTCACCCTATCCGTCACTCCTAGTGCTATCATCAATCTCACTATAAACTACATCCTCTTCATCACGAAAACACTCACCCTAACCGGCTCTCTTATTTTCATCTTCGCTCTCACTGTGAACAAAAACCTCTTAGTTCCCCCTCATTTTTTCGATAGCACACGCTTATCCCCGTCTTCCTCACCTTCACCCTCGACGCCACTCAAATTATTAAATTTAAAAATTAAATTGTATATTTGAAAGTCTCGATTTCTTTGATGTTCACCTCTAAATAGCATACTAATGTAGCACTTAATAAGACAAATACACACTAATAGGACAAATAAAGTTGAAATCTAAATAATACTTGACACAATAAAGGCAGAAGACAGGAAGTAGCAAAGCAGTATGAAATCAAACCGATAACTGTCTGCCTGGATAGAGAATTCGCTAAGGCTGAAGAGCCGTAGTTGCCTTGTTCCTGAAGGGTCGCGGTTTCGAATTCCGCGCAGGACATGGTTGTTCGTGTGTGTCCGTATACGAGTCAGCCAGGTTACGACCTAGCCTTCAGTTGCTGTCTGGAGGAGAATTCTAGCGACCGGCTGCATTTATCGGTAGTTTTCCGTGGTTTCTCTGATCAACACCAGGCGAATGCCGGGGCCAATATCCTAACAGACGGGCCACCGGCTGCGTGCGATCTTTCCTACCACTCCCTTGTCACCCCTTCACACCTTACACACACTTCATCTTCACCCCTTACACACACCTACACTAGCATGTACTACCCTACCGCACATGCCCGGAGACCGGTCGGGAGCTTAGAGCTTGTCCCGGCTGGAGCGGTGCTCCACTGGTGGGAGATTCCTGGTTGGGGAAAACCCCGCTAACCGACAGTAGGTCGGCGCCAAATCCTGCAATACAGCGCGGGAAGACCATCCAAACCACCCGGACAAAAACACGCACTACACTTACGAAACTATCCACCTAAGTAGTTGACGCGCGCAGAATCACTAACAATCAATCAAATACGAGTTCCTCTACTGCTAACCCCAGTATTAGTTACTGTGGTGGTCGCTATATGAACTTAGCAGTTGCAAAGCGACCTTAAATAAAAAACAACTAACTCTTTTTTTAATTTTTTACACGTTATAGCGTTACGCGTTACAGATACACAGTTATAGATCCGTCGTTACACAGTATTCGTGAAGACTATTTTCCTTTCATTATTTAATGTTTTGTAGTATTAGACAAGAGCATTTTATTTCTTGTTTTTTATCAATGGACCTGCTAATTTTAGGAAAATCATTTTTTGTGATTTTGTTCAGCAGCACTTTTGCTTCTAAAGGCCACCAGCTATGAAAATGTGCTTCATCTTGTGCTATTATTTCATCGTATGTCAATATTCTGACCAGAGTTATACAATATTCATTTGAAAATGATAATATTGTTGATTTCTACGCAGTGGTCTTATTTTCATTATTTCCCTATTATATTTTAAGATCTAATAAAATACCTGCTTTCATAGAATGGATGAACCAATATATTCATAGCATCCTCATAGCATCCAATATGCACATAGCAAGCTGCTTGTTGCAACTTAGAGTCATAAGTATTCCGTGAAACAACTGTATTTGGAGGTGTGTCGATTGTTATTTCCATAATAACGACGCTAATAAAACCGACGAATTTGATGCTGCGTCGACAATAATAACTCCAATCATTATAACGATGCAACACGAATATGCATTTTTATTGCCACCTAATTCATTTGCCTGCTGTTCATAAATACCTACATATTACAATAAACTAAATCTCCAATATTTTCCAAAAGCATTTATCGCTTACAGAAATATTCTGTGCACATGCACATAACATAATAATGGTTTGTATTGCAATCGCAGAGATACAACTGTTTCACGCAGTCCTCATACATTTCGTGAGAATATACTTTTAAAATGGATATAATAGAACAGTCGTGTGAGACTAATACACACTTTTATTAGCTTTGAAAATGAATCGAAAATCGCATTTTCTAATTCAAATCCTTGTTTTTATGTAGTTTTTGTTTCTGTTTTTGAAAAAAATTCATATTGAGAATCTGTTCATTTAGAATGTTGAAAATGAACCGGAATTCTACCATTAAATTATAGGCTGTGTAGGAAACCCATGATATTTTCAGTCTCATCTTCTCTCATTTTCAATTTCGTAGTTTTCAAATGGCAACGTTTTGCACTTTTCTAAAAAATGTAGAGACCACAGGAAATGGTACTAGCACCATAGTTTTTACAATATACATGAAAATATTTTTAAAAAATAAAATATGCAGCAATTTTTTTTAAAAATTGTTTAAAAAAGTAATTGCATGTATTTTGTGCTAATTTACACGAAAACGACTCATATTTTCACTCAAATATTACCTCATTTGAAGATGTCATTAAAGAAGATAATTTATTAAGAAGAAAAATCTCCAATATTAGTTGTAGGAAATGCCATAAAAGTGCTCTTTTGCAATTTTCGAAAAATCTGGAATTTCAACGAACGTGAGACCTGCACCATTCGCTAATGCATCCTTTATTGCTAACGAAAGATAAAATTTAATCAAAAACTTTTGAGCCACTTTTGAGATAATTTTGAAAATGCTTTTGAGGCTTCATGTAAAGTTGCCTTAAAAATTAAAATATACGTCTGAAACTCCGAGTTCGTTGAGATCGTTCGCGTAATATCAGACACACAGACGTCAATCAATTTTTCGGTATCAAAGACCCCCAAAACATGGATTCTGACCACATCACATGTTAAAGAAAGTAATTTGCTATACATAGCAAATATAGTAGTATAGTAAAAGAATTTGTCGACTTTTTCGTTACCAGAGCCCGGCACTAAGAGTTTTGTTCTGCCGAAAATTCCCCTTTTGCGGTTCACGATTACGTAACTTTCTCCTCTTACGAAAAAAATGCTAGAGAGTAAAAATGAAATTGATAATGATAAAAACGATAATTATGTGATGATAGTGACTCTTCACCTCATCGAAGTATACTATTCTCCCTTCTAAAACCCAACAACGAATTGTTGGAATATTTTAATAAGACAATTTGACAATTTGAATCCATTCATCAGAAGCTGAGAAACGAATTACAATTGCGTCTGAAATAACGATTCTCAAATTATGATAATACTAAAACTTTGTGTTTAATCTTTCTCATACTAATATTATACGAGTATTTTATTTTATGAAACAATTCTTCAAAATATTTCATATATATAATATATTATATCTATTTTATATTATCTAATGCAAATCATTCTGAACCCTGATAAATATTTACGATAAATAACTGTTTGATCGAAAAAGTAAATTATAAGTTCTAGTATGATTAGAGTGAAATAATTGAAATACATCATTAAAATTATATTTTATTTTCAATCATGAATAAAGAGTACTATGTAAGAATTTTAGAACATTTCGCCTCTAAACGTGCAACACAAATATTTGGTCATTCGCATAATATTTCTAATGTCAAGTATGTTGAGACTTATAATACTGGGTTCAATTTATATAATAATGTTAATGTTCAAATATATAAGTGCAGTTATCAATGACAGCATTGAGAGATGTGTAGGACGTAAGACGTATACTCTTTTTCGAAGACCATTGACATGTCTGAAGATCTATTTCATCGCATGATCCAATAAATCAAGTGAAAATCTTAAGCGAGTATGAAATGACTATTGCTCACGCTCGCAAGTTTCATTTCGACCGCCCGTGCGCCTTCGCGGCCGCCGAGGTCCTTGGCCCTTTTTTTTTTTTTTTTTGTGCAATGCGCCGCTTTGACCCGCCGCGGCTACCGCGTCTTGCCCCCAGCTCCTCCGACCGACCACCCTCGAGGCGTGGCGCGGCGCACTTCAAATCCCCCGGTTTGACAGTGCGCTGTTTCTGACCTGCGTTTGCGCCTGCCGCGAAGTGCGGCCACCCTCAGTCGGCGGCACGGCCATCTGCCCACCGCGTGGCCCCGCCCATTGTCTCAGAGGTTTCGGCAGCCCTTCTCACGGTGCACCAAGGACCTATACTCTCCATTTCAGACCGCCCCCTCCGCGGCCACCGCGTAGGAGTGACGATTTTCTACATCTTTGATCCCGGTGAAAAAGCTGATAAGTCATAAACACTTGATTTTACAGGAGAGCAAAAACCAACGTTTAAATGAATTAAATCAGGGATTAACAAAGGTGATATTCAAACAAAACTATTTGTGTGTAGGTTTTGTTTGAATATCATTAATCTCTTATTTATAGCATTAGTTTAAAGTTGTTTATTGCTCCCCTGTAAAATTAAGTTCTTTGACTTATCAGCTTATTCACCGGGGTCAAAGATATATTAGTTGTGAACCGCCGCGAGCGAAGGTTCAGAGGTTCATTGAGTTGAGATGCAGATCGCATCGATGTCAGATTCATCTCAGAGTTTCGCGAGATTTCAACAAGCTAGTCATTTTGCTCGTCAGCCATGTGAGAAATGATCACGGGGATACTTGCGTCGAAGTAACTTTGACTTGTGCTACGCTGACAGTTGGCATTTGTGCTTTGCCAGTTATCATCATGCCGCACCGCATCATCAATCAGCATCAATCAGGGCTAGTGGCTGCCCATCTTGCCGTTATCTAGGGCTCCAAGCTGTTCATCGTCATATGCCTTACTGGCATGTTTTCGAGTCACTCACGCGATCGCGCCGCGATTTCCAAATTAGACTACCGCGGCTCACATTGCCTGGTCATTGTATCTGGGGACTTGGAGCATTCGCTCAGCAGGTGCAGAATGACGTGTGCATCGCAGCAAGACTCCAGGCCCCAATTTCGGCAACGACCTTCGCATATCAGGTAAGTGCTTCTGTCTTGCGAGGTGCCGAACTAAGAAAGCCATTCGAATCAAAGATCTGTCACAAACAACGCGCATTCATTAATTGCCATTGTCTTCGAGTTTCATTCATTTAGCCGAATAAACTTGTATCTAGTTATTTTTGCTTTTCTTAATTAATTTTATAAACCTTTGTGTTTTTAAACTACTAATTAAGTTTTAGAATTACTTTTTTTTTTATTAATAATTCATAGCTCGGGCCCGGTATGCATTTATAAATAAGTTATAATTGGTTTGTAATTTCTTAGATTGTAAGTTTTACCTATTTTGTTACAAGAGGCATAATCACTCTCCTTTTAAATTTCGTATCATTAAATTAATATTAGTTCAATTTCTTTTTTGTATAAAATTTTCTACTTAATATTTCGGCCGAATCCTATCATTTTTCTCTTACGAGGAGGTTCTTCAGCACTTTTCCTTTAGTACCCTCCGGCTACATCTCTGAGCTACCGGAGGCCGATATGTATGTGTATTGTGTGTGCCTATAGCCAGCAGTTGTTTCCACGCTGTTGGCTCATCGTCGTGCGTGCCGTGTCAGAGGTGGTACCAGGTGAGTCCCGCATCTGCACGTGCTCACACGTAACAGAAGCGCATATGCATACAGCTGTAGAGAGAAAAACTCTGCTAATCTAATGTATATTGTTTTCCTTTGACAAGGGCTTTAGGAAAAACATCAGTTTTCCTAATTAAACTTTGTCAACATAGAAGCACGCTATACATTTTCAAAAAATCACAGTACTGTAAGAGAGATGATGCTCTGTGAATCTAATAATAGCTTTCGACTAATCAGTCAGAGTACCGATGAAAAGGATATTCAACTATGTTAGTTATTTCAATCCGTGCACGGCTGATTGAGTCTTTCGCCGAAACGATCGGTTAAGGTGAAAGGGTAGAATGCAGACTAATTCCGATTGCTTATAGCCCATATGCAATATCCGATTGATTAAAACACCACTGCGATACTAAAAATGATATGTACAAACAAGCAAACGGAGACTACATTCAACTATAGGTGCCACAACATCACATAAGTTCTCGCATTATTGGAAGCGCTTACGTAATATTATAATATTGCAATTTCTGCTGTCACTTCAGACAGCACATAAAAATGTCTCTACAAATACAAACAAAGCGCCTGCCGTGCATATCTGAAATTATTTCGAAAGACAGGAACAGTAGTCCTTTCTTACTACTACAAGAGGAACACGCATGAATATTTCTCATCTGTTATAATATTTGCCGCACAATTTACAGGTATGCAAGGATTATTTCACATATAAGTTGAATATCCAGAGCAAAATATCATCTAATACAGAGCTTTCTGAATGCATCTCATCCCTCCCCATCTATGTCGCCGTCCATAAAATATTCGGAAAAACGTCTCAAACTGCCATATCATTTTTGTTTAGCAATTTCGATTTTTTCTTATTTTAAAAAATATTGAGAATTTGCCTGAAATAATAACACAACTTTTTTATCGTCCTTCGATGCATGCGAGGATAAAATTTAAATAAAAAATGTGTGCCATTTCTGAGAAGAAATATTTTTTAAAAAAATTGCCTATGTTTCTCGCAAAAATAAGCGAAAACTACTAATATTGTCTAAAAATTGTACATAATCATTTCAAAATCTGTCTTTAAAGAACATATTTCATAAAATAAAAATGTTCTACCTTCTATATTAGTTGTAGAGTGACACCTAAATTATTAAACTTTTGTAATTATCGAAAAATCAGGAATTCAACGAAAATGAGGCCTGCACTGCAACATACTCTCTTACAGCATCAAACAACAATTAAAAAACTGTTAATATAACTTTGAATAAAATTTACTGCATTGGTGATAATCATTGATTATGACAACGGTGATGGAAGTGATAAGACAAAGAGAATAAGTGGACGAGAGTAAATAATGGGTTCTTACAAGAACCAAATAAGTTCAAAACTCCATTTTTTGAAATCTTACCTACAACTAGCGCAATCTTCTGGAATATTTCCTTATGGCAAATGCCAAACACATTGAATGTTGTATGGTAGGAAAATCTTAAATTCATTACTATGCACGTCTACGCTATGAATTGTTTGGTGCCTCTTGAAAAATCTCTAATTTGGACTAGTTTGGTTCTTGTAAGAAACCCTTCAAATCCATTTCAAATAAAAATGTCTCAGACAAGGCGTGATTTGAGCCAAGTCACTAAGTTACGCTTTGTTAGAGTGAGAATAAATAGTCTTCCACTTGGTATATTTTATCCACGTTATGCATTTACTTCATTTTAATTATATCTACTTCACAGAGAGATTGCCATAATCATATCCTGGTAGTATAGGAAAATACAGCCTACGCACCAGGAGTTGGAATACGGAATAGAGCCTCACCCCAAAAAGATGTAACATCTTTCAGAAGGGCATCTTATACCAGATAAGTTGCGCAAGGGATCGTCAACACTTAGAAATGGACTTAGCAGCAGACACGTCCGGATACACGAAACAATTAATCCATTTCTAAAGTAAAATCCGAAAAAAACACAAACTGAGTAACAAGCGACACGAATCACACAGACCTTCACCCCCAAAGACCCCGCCCTCTCCCAGAGGTGGCAGGGATGCGTCTTCGCTGGGGAGGGCCCCGCCAATGGTCCTTTGCAGAGCAGTGCGTTGGAGACGCCGCGCCGTCGAGATGCCTCGCGGCTTTGATGTTCCCGTTGGCTCCTTTTTAGGCAGACGCGAGAGCAACTGGGTCACGCATCGCTCCTCGCATCAAGAGGATGTATATCTTGACGTGTCTTAAGGGCCTACGGCATTTCAACTGTCACACAACCCAGAGGTATTGATAGGCTTGAGATACTGTGTATGTACCATACCGAAGGAGATGTTTTTGTGATGGTGTATGTAGAATGCGTTTACTCAGACGTTATATCAAGATGTAACCGTCACGAGAGAAACCATACGATGCAGATCTATGCCTGGCAAAATTGGAGATTCTTTAATTGAAAATGTATAATTTGAAAGAAAGTATGGAATCAAAAATCGATGAAACCTGCATATTCAAAACTATTGTTACAGGTTGATAAACTTTACCACATAGATCGATTGTTATCTAGAATTGGTTCTACACAGAATAGGAAATGTCACTGTTTACCCCCAGCGCCAAGGTGGATGGGAATTATATTTAGATATATTGTATTTAATTCAATTCTCAAGGTAACTTCTTCTCAAAGCAATTTCATATTGAACAATAACTTTCCATATTTGTTCAGTAGAATTCGAAAACAAGGGAAACTACTTTCAAGCTGCAGAGGAAGTTCCAAAGAAGCTTTAGGCATGGTGTATTTAATATCAAAACAACGGAACATGTCCAACATGCGAGATTAATTCTGGTGGAAAAAGACGATGGGTCGTCGCTGTACCTCACAATCTCGGAGGCGAATTTAGGTTAAGTGGAACGTAAGTCCCTGCGACAGAGGACAGCGCACGACGGCCGCGCCCTCCATCCCGAGCGGAAGCTACACAAGCTCCTCCACTCGGGAGCGGCAGCTCGGAATGGAAATCCCCTGCAGGAGGGAGCAAAAAATCCCGCTGCTGCTGCCGCCGCCGCCGCCGCCGCCGCCGCCGCCGCCGCCACGCCGCGCGCCGCCCCAGCAATCGACCTCGCGTCTCTCGATTTTCTCAGCGGCCCGCTCCCGGCGATGCGCGATGCGGCTCAGCCCAGGACCCGCGCGCAAGTCCGCTACCGTTACAACGGTTCGCCACCCAGTTACTCGCTTGTTCTCTCTCGTACACAATGTTCTCTCTCGTACACAATGTTCTCTCTCGTACACAATTTTCCCTCTCGTACACAATGTTCTCTCTCGTACACAATGTTCTCTATCGCACACAATGTTCTCTCTCGGTCGTTGGGAATAAGTGACTTCTTTCGTATTGCAAGATTTATCAGAAACAGCAGTAGTTACTATGATTGATTCATTCATTGATTATTTTGTTTCCGGATGAGACAACTGCAAAGTTTTATTAGTTCTGTAAGTATATTACTCGTTATATCCCGGGAGGGTTTGGTGTTCATCCACTACTCGTATATGAGATCCAGCACCGAGAGAGGTGGCTCCATGCATCAACTGATGTCACTGCAGGGCCTCTTACCAGGAGGTCCTAGGTTGGAGTCTCGACGGTGGCAAGATTTTCGACACTAGCTTCATAGCTAGGCCGAATTCAGTCGCTGTCTGGAGGAGAATTCTAAAGGTTTGGAGGAGCAGAATTCTAACAAACGGACCACGGACCGCGCGCGATCATTCCTTCCTCTTCCTTATCCTATCCTCACACCTTACACACACCTACGCTTACATGAACTACCACACATTCCGGGAGACCGGTCGGGAGCTTAGAGCTTGTCCCGGCTGGGGCGGTGTCACGCTGGTGGGAGATACCTGGTTGGAGGAACCGCCCTAGCCGATGGTAGGTTGGTGCCGGATCTCGCCATCCAGCGCTGGAAGGTCACCGCCACCTCCCAATGAAAAATCATGCACTACACTTGCGCGACTATTGACCTCAGTAGTTGACGTGCCACTAACAATCAACCAACATATGAGATCCAGCGCTGACCTATACTTCAGGTTGCTGATACTCCTCTCCACCAGAGGTGCACCGCCTCACTCGTGACAAGCTCAGCCGACAATTCTCCCTGCGTGGTAGAGTTGAAAAGTGTAAGTGTAAATGTGATTAATTAGAGAGGAGGGAACAAACATGAGGAAGGAAAGATCGCGCGCGATCCGTGCCTCGCTGGTTAAGATACTGCTCCGGCATTCCAGTGATGTTGATTGGAGAAACAACGGAAAACTACCGTTCAGAGTATCCGTCCGCTAGAATTGTCCTTCAGGCACAGACTGTATTGTATGCGTTACCTGTCTTCTACGAGTCAATTGGATCAATTAGTCAAGAATTTCATCGGCCCTCTTTTCCCTTGTAACTATCCTTTCCCCATCTTCATTTCTTTCTTCTTATTACGTCTCTTTCTTCATTTTCCTTCTTCTCTGACATTTTCCCTCCCTCGATCTCCTCATCCTCCTCTTGTTTTACCTTCACTTCCCTCATGTTCTAAATTTATTTTTGTCTATCATCTATTTTTCTGCAAAAGTTCACGGTATTAGGTGACCTTCGCCGTTAAATGTCTTTACCTGATACATACAAATCCCTTTATTTTTTCCCTTCAATATCAGCATTATCCATGCGTTCGCTGCAACACATTATTCCCTTTTTTGCGACGAAATAAACCGATTCTGCAGCGAGTGGTACGGTAACAGTTGTTTTGTTATTTCCGGACTACTCTTGACCTAATAATTCTCCGGAAATATTCTCCTTTGCCTTCTCAATGTTCCTCGCCATACTTTTATTCCATCGACCATCGATTTTCCACAACATCAGCCACATGCTCCTCTGATTGACCAACAAAAACATCGAACGCTCTCCAAGATCGCGCAGCGCGTCCTCGAGGGAGCGATCAGCAACTCGGAGAAGCTTCAGCCTTCCGATTCCGCCTCCGCCGCCTCCCGCTCTCCCCGGCGGTGCTAGACCTTGTTTCTGCAAAACGCGTCTCGCAACGAAGCACCGCTCGCTCCCCCCCGCCCCGCCTCCGCCCCGCCTCCGCCCTCCGCCTCCGTCCCGGGCCCCGCCCCCGCCTTCGTCCCCGCCCCCGCCGCTCCCCGGGGAGGCCTCGGGCCGGCCGGCTTTATAAACGCGGAAACATCTCTCCCGCGGACGAGGACAGAAATGGGATCATTGTCGCCAAGTTAGGTCCTCCGTCACCCACGCGCGAGGACAAAGGTCTGGGGAACCCGCGGGATGTCCTCCGCCTGCCCCTCTCTACCGCCCTCGCGCCGCCCTCGCCACGTTGATTTTTTCCGAAGTCAGCGTTCTCTGTCACTCGGGGTTCACTTCGCGGCCTTCGTCTGCATTTCACTCCTACACACACGGCGTGGATTCTCCCACCCTCTTCACCACTAGATTTTCCTCTCTTGTTCTTTCTCTTTTCCTCTCTTGCCTTGCTTCTATCATCCATTCATTCCCTCTGTAACAATTCGCCGCTGGCTCGCTCGCTGTTCCCTCTACTTTCTCAGACAAAACCTCGCCCAATATCTAACCTTCTCCAATCCCCTCCATTCTTCGCAACTCGCCTATTGCTCCTTTCTTTTCTCAGCTGTTTTCATTTTTTGTCGCACTCACTTTGTTTTACATTGTGCTGTATTTTACCCGCCCAATCTATGCTCTACAGTTTTCCGCCATTCTTTCTGCGCTTATCGCTATTTTCTGCCGCTTGTTCTACATTACCTGACTATCCATGGCATCTAATCGAAGGTTGCATCTCGTTATTACATCACTTTCTCGTTATATCTCTGCTCCTAAACTTTCCCGAGACTACGCGTTTTTGATAATATCCATTAACTGACTGATCTTTCTGATCCGAACTCTACTTGTCATGCACTCTTCTCGTACTTCTAAGATTCATCAAAATATTTCTGTCGCCTTCAAACCACTCTCTATCGGGATCTGCTTGTTACCAGCACAGTTTTATCTTCCTCAGTTCTATCGCTCGTTCTCATCTCCCCCTCCCATCGCGCCCTCCGAGAGGCCAAGGGATCGTTTCGCGAGCGCAGCGAAAAAAAGAAGCGCGCGAAAGAAGAGCCAGGCCGTAAGCGGATTATAACCGCACCTAAGTCCATTAAAATATTTTAATGATTCCCAAAGTAAAGAAACAAAGGCGGCCGGCGCCAGGCCGGTCACGAGGTGATTAATGCAATGCGATGCAAAATGGATGAGCATTAGTATTAATAAAGCCGCGTCGAGTTAGTCAAGTTCGTCGGCGGGGGAATGGCGGGTGGGCGGGGATGGGGGCGCTGGTAGACGAGATACAGACGAGATACGCCGGGTGAGTTCGCGGCGGAGGGAGCATCTCGCCCCGAAGGGCGTCTCGTTGACGCGTGGCCTTGACAAGACCGCCCTCCCGCCCGCCCGTTCCCTCCCAAGCGCGAATCCCGGGTTCCCTGATTCCCCTAGCTGTCGCGTACGCTGCCAACTCGCGCCTGCGGGTGGGACGCGGTCGGGGGGGGGGGAACGAGGTAGGCCGTGGCGGAGGGTGAATAGGGTGGCGCGAGTGAATAACGGTGCGGGGGTGGAGAGTGGAAGTCCTGGAGGCGGGAGAGCTGGAGGCGAGAAAATCGAGGGGTATAGTCTCCAGTGGTGGGGTGGGGAGGCGGCGCGGCTCTGAGCTGGGGCACCGTAGAGCGGGCAGGGGCGGGGCCAGGACGGGATCGGGGTCTAGGCGGGAGCGGGGCCGGAGCGGGGTCGGAGCGGGGGTGGAGAGGGGGCGGAGAGGGGGGAGAGGGGGCGGAGAGGGGGCGGGGGGGGGAATGGAGTGGGAACACAGTTGGAGGATGGCGGGAAAAGCGGCGTAGTCTGGAGCTAGGGCGGGGATGATGGAGGAGAGACGAGGGCGGGGTGGGGCCACCGCCACCGCAGCCGAAAACGTCGATTCGGCGGAGCGCACCGCAATACCGCGCGGGCCACCTGTCGCAATATCTCTGCGCGCTTGCACGTCCCACGCCGCCCGCGATAGTGTAGGTTTGCGACAGGTCTGTTCGGATGGTGTGAGAATGATTCTGAATCAAATCATGTGCTTTATCTCACTATAAAACATGAAATATGGTATTTAGTTTATTATTTTTATTGTATCAATAGCTGAATTTTATCAATTATTTATGTGAATAACTTACTTAGACTAATTTTACGTGTTAGAGAAAAAGGCCATATTTTATAAAAATATACCTAGACTGCTGAAAAATCTAGTATTTTTAAGTCAAAATGTTGTGTAAATTTAAAAAATAGTAGTTTTATTAGATAGTAATTACTAATTTTACAGTTTGGCTATTTCTGTTTTGATTTATGGACCATCTCGTTTTCAGGTTGATTATGTATTCTTAATCACATATTGATTCTCATAAACTTCCATCATCAAGGAAGTTGATACCTTAATTGAGATACAAATCTTGTGAAACATTAGGTCAATCATAGATAGTATCGCGTGTCACTGATATACAAAACTTTTTCTACAAAGAGAAAAGTAAACCTCACTGAAAATGAAGGCAGTCGTTCCAAATGAGTTTGACAACGTCTTTTAAGCGTTGATTGCAATTGTGAAGTTCAGAATCATACCAGTAAATGACTATGCACTGTGGTGGACTGATAAGAGCAACACTAGTTAAAGCAAATGGGGTGCGCGAGATATCCTTAGTGCCCCATTAACTACCTTTGAAGTGTTCCGGTGACCTTCGCAATGACTGCATGCTTCCTCAAGGTAACTTCACCTCACGTGTGTGAGATGCCGGCCACGGCGTTACTTCTAGACCAAGAGTCAGCGCTTCTCATCTCCAATGATGATAATAAACATATAGCTACTATGCCTTGCGAATAAAATTTTCAAATTACGAATTAAATAAGATGTATAATTAAATGTTGACAATTGTACATAATTTTCCGAAATGTTTCTTGGATCCTCTGTTCTGAAAATAGAATTAAAATATTGATTTCTTAGAGTTACAGCATCGTTCGCAAAGTTCTTCCTTGTGCAATCTAGTATTAAAACTGTTTTTTAGAATACAATCAGCAACAAGTAATTAAGTAATGTTTGTCTTGTGGGAGAGACGAAGAATATAAATAATTCTGATTGTGCATTAAATTATCGTCCGTGTTAAAAGAGGTTTGAGGGTAAATTAAATATTTTAAACAAGAAATTAATGCAGTAAAATTACACTATATCATATTATTTAGAATGTAAATTTATTTTTGGATACCACTCACCGATGTTTATCTATCTGAAAATTTATTTTTCGCTCAAGAAATAAATTAGTCTTAAGAATCCATATATCTTCTTAGAGTTACATAGATTATTCGTAACCACCTACAGATAAATTTTCAAATAATTTAAAGCGAGTATGGAACAATAGTTATATAAAAAACAGTTAATTGGAATCTTACAGACTAGTCGCTAATAACCTTGCTATGCGATCATAAAGAAAGAAGGAAAGAAGGAAAAAAAATAAAGAAGGAAAAAAAAATAAAGAAGGAAAAAGAAGAAAAGAAAGAAGGAAAAAGAAGGAAAGAAAGAAGGAAAAGAAGAAAAGAAAGAAGGGAAAAGAAGGAAAGAAATATTGTATGCAAATAAGAAAACAGACTATTATTCAAAGTAGACATGATGCCCGAGTAAAGCAAATGGCTCGCTGCCGTTATTGTAACTAAAAGGTCACAAGACATGAGACGTGATTCTTGCAGAAATCTTAGGTAAAATCTTTATTCTTTGTCCACGGTTCCACAAACGTGGTTGTGCTGAGTCAAAATATCTTGTAATTATTTCGGCTAAGATAACCTCACTTGAATCTTGAGTCGATTGCGTGATTTGCTTCGCCGTACCGTACGCGCTCCGAGTGAACCTGGAACTGGCCTCGGCAGAGCGCCGTGCCAGCTGGGCGACGCGACGGCTTGGCTTGGCTTGGCTTCGCGTGGCGTGCGCGCGACGGCGACGGCCCGCTTGCCTGCGCCGCCGCCCTCCGCTGTTCGTCCGGTCGCCGGTAATTCCCCGCGGCACGCGACGCTGCTCCTTCGGCCCCGCCCCACCCCCGCCATCTCTCCCTCGCCCGCTTCGCTCGCCCGCTTCGCTCGCCCGCACCTGGCCCCGGGCGCCACCACCTGCCCCGCCTCTTGCGTTCTGAAACCCGCAGCTGCTCCACCCTTCTCGTCCTCCCCTGCCCTCACATCACCCTTCTCGTCTAATCCCAATTCATTCCCGACATCCTCTTCTGCACTTACTCTCTTCGCGATCTGAAACGTGTAGCTGCTCCACCCTTCTCGCCCTCCCTCTGCCCTCACATCACCCATCACCCTTCCCATCTAATTCCAATTCATTCTCGACATACACTCCTTCACTTACTCTCTTCATGTTCTGAAACGTGCACCGGTTCACCCTTCTCACCCTCCCCCTGCCCTCACATCACCCTTCTCATCTAATCCCAATTCATTCTCGACATCCACTTCTTCACTTACTCTCTTCGCGTTCTGAAACATGGAGCTGCCCTCACATCACCCTTCTCATCTAATCCCAATTCATTCTCGACATCCACTTCTTCACTTACTCTCTTCGCGTTCTGAAACATGGAGCTGCTCCACCCATCTCACCCTCCCTCCGTTCTCAACACCTCTCGCTACATATCCCCCCCCACTTGCTTTCTTCGCGATCTGAAACCCGTAGTCTCTCCGTTGCCCATTCCGCGCTCTTAGTTCCATCATCTGAACTCCCGTCCAACCTCCGCCATCCGCCATTCTTTACTTCTTAATGCGATCTTTTCGCGTCCTCTTTTCCTCATTCTCCTCTCCCCTTCACTCACTTCTCTACCTCTTAACACATCTTTTCTTCACTCGCCTTTATCCGGATCCAAAATTAGCAGCCTCATTTCTCTCGCCCGTTTTGCTCGTCCGCAGACGAGCCACACCTCCGCATCCAACCCCGAGTGTTACTGCGCCTCCCCTCGACCACCGTTCCCGCCTCTTCTCATGTTCTTGCGTTTTGAAACCCGTAGCTGCTTCACCCTTTTCACTCTCTCCTTGCCCTCACCGATTCTCCCTTCGCACCACAATTTATTCTGGATATCCACCTCTCCACTAGTTCTTGTCTCTTCACTCGATCTCTTCGTGTCCGCAAACCTGCAATCACTCCGCTCTCCCCATTTCTCCTTGCCTAATTTCTTTATCCTCCCATCACCTCCATTGCCCACCATGTAACACTTCCCTTCTTCACTCGTCATTATGAATGAAAACTTGCAGCGCCATCATTCTCCTCCCCACGGCGCTACTACATTTCACAGCGTCTTATCACCTCTCTCAACCATCCATCACCTCCCACTCATCCTGCCGGCTGCTTTACTCACCGTACTTTCTTTCCCGAACCTTCAACCTCTCTACGCTTGCACTGCCACCCGATCTACAAGCCTCCTCTTTAATTCACGTCGCCCTTTCTGTCAAATTAACTTTATCGCGTCGCCGTCTCCTGCCTCCCAATTCGGCTCTGAAACCGACTCTCTTCCGTCCCTCCACTTCTACCGACTTTTCACCTCTCTCCTCGCCCTGACCCCGCCCCGTCCCCCAATTCTCCTGACAACCGATCCTTGCTTTACTTTGTTCCCCGGAAGTAGGGACCACACTTCCCTCATATGCCTCGCCTGAAACTCAGTCGTTTACATTTCAGATTGTTCTCTCAAAACTTCAAAACGAATTGTAATTTAGGCCGTTTGTAAAAGCTGACTGTACAATACGAAAAGAACAACCATATTGTTCTTGTCATTTAGAAGAAAAAATATTTTAATGAATATAAAATTGTAATATATGTGAAAATGTACACACATTAAGTGTAAATAATCATAATTCATTATATTTTGCCATATTTCCATTTATAATTTTCGTAATTACAAATGTAAATTTTGTTTATCATGAGGGTTCAATAATTCAAAATTAATATTTATATATGAAAATTTTTCGATCGTTAATCAGTAAATGTATGCAGAAAAATTTCCTTTTGAAATAGTCTGACTCATTCAAAAGTCATTTTCACTTATCCGTATTAAATTGGAGTATTATTTTAAGTTTTCAAACTTACACAGTTAATTTACATATTCAATTCTATGAATCAATGAGAACGAGCTCTCGACTCTTCTTTACAGAAAGTGTTTAAAGAATTTAGTATTTTATCACATTAGAATTTTGAGAATGATTAAATGTCCAAAATTAATTATTTGTCATCTCTCTCGGTGTGGTTTTCTAACCTATTTTCCGTCAAAAAGAGAAATATATTAATTTTGACTTTGAAAAAAAATATATCCAGTCGTGAAATTAGCATTAGCAAAGATTCAGTTTCTTACATTCTTGTACTAGCAACAGAAATTTGAGGAAATATTACAGTACCGCGTTAGCACGAACTTATTTAACCCGAATTTTGCCGTAACACGAACAAAACTTTGGTCCCGACAAGGGATTACGGGAATATGGACGTTTATAATATTCAGAAAACACGAATTTTTATAACACGAACACCGATTATTGCGGTCGCGATTATTGGAATTCCTGTTAATGAGAGTTTACGGTAGTACAGAAAAAATACTAGTACATATTTCTCACGACCGTCGATATTCCACAAGTTGATATTGATTACCTATATTTCGCTTGTTAATTGGACAACTCAAATTAAAAATTCGACTCTGGTACAATCTTGAACCGGGACCCCTTTCTTAGACGGAGGATTGTTATATCGCAATATTTGTGTTTCACAGAATTACCCTTACCTATAATGAGAATGGTTAGGATTTTCTACATTTGTTTTTTTTTTTTTATTATTATTTTTATTTTTATATTGTTTGACATTACATTGTTCAGTTTACAAATTAACTATGCAAATGTTTGATGGACTTAATCTATCTTATCCTAACTTAAACTAACTTAAAATTATACACATTACAATTATTTTAAAAAATATATAGCGGGAGAGGAAGCAGGAAGCACCTCAGATTAGTATTATTCGAGGTTTGCGAACATTTTATAGAATGAGTGAAGTGGATATCTGTTTTTAATTCTTGTTGGATAATTGGGGTTTTTACCCAGTTTATAGAAGGATGATGCTTGTATTTGGGGAAGGTTTGTGTAGAAGTTGTGTGCAAGATAGGCTATTTGATTTTTTATTGTGTTTATATTCAGATCATTATGTAGTTGGTTGTTACTGATGAACCAAGGTGCTTTTGTGATTAATCTTAATATTTTGTTTTGGATCACTTGCATTTTGTTTAGGTTTGTATTGGCAGCGTTGGTCCAGATGGGGCAAGCATAAAGTAGAGTCGGCCGGATTATTGATTTGTAGAGTAATAGTGCATTAGATGTGGAGAGGTGGCTGTGTTGATTCAGTAAGGGTCGTAGTTGAATTAGTTTAGTTTTGGCCTGCTGAGTTTTTGCCTCTATATGTTGCTTCCAGTTGAGTCGAGTATCGAAGTTTAAGCCCAAATATTTTATTGTTTTATTTGTTGGTGTCCAATTAATAGTGTCGTTATTTATGGAAAGTGGAAGAGGGTGTGTGAATGGTTTTAGTGTGAATATTTTTGATACAGATTTTGTTGGGTTCAACTTTATTTTCCAGATATTAGCCCAATTTGTAAGTAAATTTAAATGATTTTGAAGCTGGGATTGAAGAGTTGTTAAAGAGTTCCCTGAGATGTAGAGTGCAGTGTCATCGGCAAATTGAGCAGTGTTTATTTGTGCTGAAATGGGAATATCTGCGGTGTATATATTAAACAACAATGGGGAAAGTGGTGAACCTTGGGGAACCCCAGCAGCAATTTTCCTTGGATTAGAGCAGTGGCCTTCGACTGACACTGAAAAAGTTCTGTTTGTAATATAGCTAAGGATAACAAATAATAGATATTTGGGTGTACCTATTGAAATTAATTTAAAATAGAGAGCTGGATGCCATATTCTATCAAATGCTTGCGAGATGTCTACAAAAGCAGCTATGGTATGTTGACCCTTTTGGAATGCAGTGTGAATGTGTTCCGTAAGCCTTAGTAGTTGGTGGGTGGTAGAGTATTGTGATTTGAAGCCGAACTGATGCTGAGGTATACTGTTTGTTTTCTTGATATATTTGTTCAGTCTGATGAGTATTAATTTCTCTAATATTTTTGACATTATAGGTAGCAGGCTGATAGGTCTGTAATTTTCTGCTTTTGAGTGATTCTTGTTTGGTTTAGCTATTGGGTGAATGACCGAGTGTTTCCATATTTGAGGAAAATACCCTGTTCTCAAAACAGAATTGTAAATATTATTTAGAAAGGCAATGGCGTTTTCCGGTAGATTTTTTAAAATGATTGTATTGATCCGATCGTGACCTGGTGCTTTTTTATTTGGCATATCCTTTATTATTTTTCTTATTTCATTAGGGGATATGAATTGTATTGGGTGGGGAACATTATATAGGGGAGCATTGAACATTTTCAGAATTTCATCGTGTTTGGGATCTTTAGGGGAATTGTTGGGGGTAAATGTGTCTACAGAGTGGGAGGCTAGTACTTCAGCCTTTTCCCTTGGGGAGTATTTTTTACCATCACTAGTTGCTAATGGGGGAATATTTGTTCTTTTTTTTAAGAGTTTCTTGGTAAATTGCCATAGTGAGTTGTTTTTGGTACTTAAGTTATTGATACAGAAATTGTAATGTTCTTGTTTATATTTATTAAGAACCTTTTTACAAATATTATTTAACAGATTTAGTTCTTTTTTCAAAGAAGGAATTCTTAAGGAATTCCAAAGACGTCTTGTTTTATTTTTAATACGGATTAAGTTAATTATATTAGATGGGAGCGGTTTATGTAGTATTTTGTTAGTATCTAAGATTTTTTCAATGTGACTGTTGTTAATTGTACTGATTATTATATTGTTGACGGTCGTGATGGCTTGATTAATTTCTTGGGGGGTATTCAGGATGTGAAATGAAGGTATGGACTTTTTTACAGTTCCTTTAAAGTACTTCCAATTAATGTTGTATGTATTTAAGGTTGGTGGAGGAGAAGGGGGAGGTTTTTCTACGCGAGTTGATATTATTACTGGTAAATGATCTGATTCTAGTTCATGATACGTTGTAGATATGAATTGTGTTTTAATATTTGTGACTGCTATGTCAAGTATGTCTGGACTTTTGTTTGGATCATATGGGTAGTACGTGGGTTCAATTGGTGCTAATATGTTGAGATTTTGGTTCCTTTTTATGTTGTATAAGTATCTGCCAGCGGGATTCGTAGACCGACATCCCCATGAGGTATGTTTGGAGTTTAGATCACCAGCAATAATGAATGGACTTGGTAGTTGTAATAATGTGGAGAAGTTGCTGCTATTGATTTTTATATTTGGAGGTTTATATGCAGTCACTATTGTTAATATCCTGTTATTATTATATTTTACATTTATTCCTACTTTTTCGAGACCGGGCGTGTGTGGTAGAGTAATCTGATAATATGGTATGCTGTTTTTTATTAATATTATGACCCCTCCTCCTTTCGAGTTTTGTCTGTCTTCTTTGATGGTTTTGTATCCCTGTAGAAAAAATGGGGATTCTGGGTTGAGATGCGATTCTGTGATGCATGCTATATCAATTCTGTTAGCATGTAGGAAGTGTTGTAATTCGGCTTTTTTGTTGATAATGCCGTTGGCATTCCAATTTAGTATAATTAAATCATTATGGTGATCCATAATTGTTGTTTAATGATACAGCAATTGAGTGTTGGATACTCTGTATAATTGTTGGTATTAGTGAATTTATAAAATTAATAATGTGGTAGGTTATAAACTGAGTGATGTTTTGTATGAATGGATTACCAATATTGAAGTTGTAGTTTCTGTTTGCGTGTTGGTTGTTATGTTGTTGCTGTTGATGCTGGTTTGAGTTTGTTGTGTTACGTTGGTGGTTGGTATTTGTCGCCTTTGCGAAATTAGGTATATTGTTGGTTTGAGGTAATATTGGAAAATCTGTTATATTGAATTGCGGGGGAATAGGATTGTCCCTATGTCTAACATTTGGATTATTTCTTTTACTTTCCAACATTTTTCGATAGTATGGGCATTCTACTGATCTGAGGTCAGCCCTATGCTTCCCTAGACAAAGTTTACAAGTTGGGGGGGAGTTTTGTTGTTCACAGTTTGCCGATAGGTGGTCACCTGCACAAAACACGCACGAAATTGTGTGATTACAGTTGTTTTTACTGTGTCCAAAATCTAAACACCGGTAA
This sequence comes from Teleogryllus occipitalis, assembly GCA_011170035.1. NCBI lineage: Eukaryota > Metazoa > Arthropoda > Insecta > Orthoptera > Gryllidae > Teleogryllus > Teleogryllus occipitalis. The sequence continues at coordinate 92,427 of BLKR01001404.1, forward strand.
CATTGAAGGGGGCCCTTGGGTTTCTTTCTTCTTTCTGGTTTCACTATGTTGTTACCTATTTGTTTTATTTCTAGAACATCCTCGATTTTGTGAGATCCATCAAAGTCTACTGCCACTACTGGTATGGGAGAATTGTTTTTGTATAGACGAGTAACTTTTGTAGCAGAATTGAATTTGCTATTGATTTCAGCTAAGATTTCATTTTCTGTGAATGAAGGATGAATATTTTTTATCACTATTGAATATTTTTTACTAATTTTATCCGAATACGTGTGAAATTGTTTTTTGGTGGCCAGGAAATATTTAACTGCTTTTCGGAAATCGGTCACTGACTGAAATTGGATTCTAATCTTTTGATTCTTGAATTCTGTGGTGAAGTTGCATGAGACGTTAGTTTTTATTTCATTCTCAAGGGTAACTTGATTTTCAAAGTTTGTAACAAAAATAGGTGGGATTTTATGTTCTTCACTTAGATCCTGTGGGATCTCTTCGTTTAACCAACTGAATCTGTTTTTGATTTCTACATTGTACTGACTTTGTAAGTTCGACCCTGCCGAAGGCTGACTGACTATGGATGCACGTTTTAAGTCTCTGTTATCACTGTCGTTATCGCTGGCTCGCTTTCCTTGCGACGTTACCTTGTTCTGATGCAGTTGGGTTGAAGCAGCAGTCTGTTGTGACTGCATTTGTTGCTCGGGCTGGCCTGATGATCCGGTCCCGAATCGATTGTTGTTGATTGCATTGAGTTGGAGATGGTACGGGATGTCGGAATATTCCATGTTGTCCGTGGAGTTCACTTCGCCTTCGCCGTGGAGCACATCAGATGAACCTTCCGAGTTGTAAATCGAATTTAGGGCATCGCTGACCAATTGCCCTGTGCTGGATAAATCATTGTTGTTCATTCAACTACTAAAGCACTAGTAGTGAATAAATGCGACCACTAAATACTGATTCGTACACTAAGTCACCACTGTTTTCTGAAGTTCGTAGCGATGTTGAATACACTATCACACTAAACGAGTCTAGCTGCTGGTAGCGGAGCGACTGCTCTGGCCCGCAGCTGAAGCGAGAATGTTCTACATTTGTATTCACATATAACCTAGTATGAGCGCTTTCGTCCAGAACTACGTTCCCGACATTTGGTGACAAAGTAATAGATAACGGATACTTGCCAAGCTCTAAAATATTTTATGAAGAACGATGGTTTAGATGATATCATTACTATATACTTGCAAGACGTTTGCCTTAACCTCCACAAAGTTGAATATGAATATCTCAATTTCAAAGTGAAATGACGTCCATGCCTTATGTGAGTTGCGAACTCACCTCGAATCCTAACTGAATTACATTTGCGTTGTGTCAGCACTGAGTGTGTTCGCCTTATAAAAAGTTCGTGTAACGCGATTACAAAAGTTTGATAATAGTATTGTTAGTGTCTGTTGTGCGCCTCATTGTACTGAATCTGTTCAAATGGATACTTAGTAGCACTCCATGTTGCATTCGAGTCTTTTCAATTTTGGTAAAATTTGATTAAAATATTTCTATAGACATTGAATTCGTTAAAACAATCAACTATGAGATGGCATTACATACATTGTAGTTTTTCCAACACATATAGTATCGCTTCACGCTATGGAAAGCGAATTAATGTACATGAGTATTATTGATAAAATTTAGGAACACATGTGTAGAGCAAGATATTATTATTCATTTACAGATTTCATTTGAAATATTCTTATTTTACACCCAATGTAATTTCATTATTTTGAAGAGTCGTAATTTTAAATATTTCTACCATTTTGGTATCACGCAAGATACTGGTAGACACTAATTAAAATTCATAGAATAAAATATACATCGTATGCAATTATTAATGTGTACTAAGAATATAGTTTCACATTAATCACTATAAATCTTTCCATTTACATTATCCATTTATCTCAATGAGTACATTGATAACTAGGCGACAATAAAGTTATATTGATGTCATTTAAATGTTCAAAACAACTGTCATTTTGTACAGTAATTTAAATTGTTACCGTCACTATAATATGTTAGAAGAAACCTTTTTATACATAATAAAATTTAATGATCTCTTTCTCCCGAGAAAAATATTCTTTATATTTACTTCTTGCAATAATTTTTAGTTCAATAACAATTTTATCATATTCCATCTCGTCCGTCTCTTTTGTCATCTTTTTTTCACCTCCTATTCTAGGAACTTCATTTTCACTACCTGTATGTTGTCTTTAATGTCATTTAGTACGTATCTATCCACTATCAACTCTTACAACCCTCTTCTTTCTATCATGCTTCATCATCGCGTGTGTTTTCCTCTTTCCAACAATTTCCTTACGTCGTGCCCCCGACCACAGCACCGTCTCCTCCCCTCCCGCCCCTTTCTCTACCCCTCTTCGGAATCCGCCGGCGTCTACGCACCCCCTGCCTGCCGGCTGGCCGCGGCCTAACAACAACCCTCTCATTACTCTGGGGGTCCGCGCCAGGCCTCGGTGCCGGCCGCCCCGACGCTGCGGCCGCCCGGGTTTTGCATAAACTGCCGCTTGTTTCGGAGGCTGAAAATCCCCGGCCGCTGATTGAGGCTCGGTCCCCGCCCCTCTCCCCGCCCCACCCCGCACGCCTTCCTGTGGGGCCGTTCGATCCACCCCGATCGCCCGCTGACCCCGTTCCCACACGCGGCTGGCTCGCAGTGCTTAGGAGGAAGCCGTCCGTACCTTGATTACAGTTCACCGTATCTTTGTGGCCGGGAAAAATCCTACTGATGAAATGTGTTGTTACAAAAAATTCACTTCTTGTATCACAACGCATATTTAAAAGAGGAAAGCGAAGCCTTGTTCACAGACTCAGGTCTGCAGAACATACAAAAATAGTAATTTACTTTGAAAAAATAACTGTTGAAATATTTGTATTATGTTCCTTTTTTTGCATTATTTACTCGTGTAAACGTTCAATGATAACACAGATATTTTTTCATATTCGTAGACTTGGATCAGTAAAGAAATACACGTTTATTCAAAATAAATAATTAATTTTAAAATACAAATCGAAACATTATTTTTCACTAAACACGGTGCGGTTTTACCTCGGTGCTACCCTTGATATATGAATCTGGTTTCACTTCCTGTTTACGAGCAACATACCCATGATTTCGATGATTTTTTAAAACATTTTTTGCAAAAATACTTATTACATTTTTATTGTTTAGATATCTAAAAATATTATACATTGAATTTAGCATAATCGAAGAATTTATTGTGAAAATAATGTTTTGCTTTGATTTAATAGCTCACTGCAAAATAGATTAAAACATTTGTACGAATTACAAATACTACTTTTTGCTGAATTGTGATGAATTTGACAAGCCTCATAGGTTTAATTTTTATTCGTAACCGGTATCGCCAGAAAAGAGATTAACATAAATTACTCATATCTAAAATCAAAAAAATCTTTCTCGACGTACAACTCTTTCGAAACTTTCATTATTCATATTTCATTAATTCTTTATTAGAGAATAGAAAAATATGCAAATTATCTTCTATTTTCACCATCACAATATTAACAAGGTTTCTAAAAATCTTGGAAAGAAAAAGTTTGTTCTTTGTTTCCCTCCCAAGTCTCCATTCTTTGTCTTTCATTTTGCGACAGCAGCAAAATTCTCCGCCTTATGAAGCAAAAGTTAAGAAACTATCGATTCAAAGACACATGACCTTATCTAACTTTCAGGCAAGTCTTATGAAAAAATATGGTTGTTGCAAAGTCCGCGAGTAATATGCGAGGACTCGCTCTGGGAGCCTCCAGGTGAAAAACGGCGAAGCGCCGCCCAAGCAGACGTTCCTCATGGTCGCAGAGACGGAAGCCACGCGGAGGGATAGCGCGTTCCTCCCAGGGCGCCACGGCCCAATTCAAGATCTGACCTTTCAAGACACCCTAGTGCTACGGGACTTTCTAGATCAGATGGTGTTTATTGTTTTTCCGCACGTCAGCTACTTAGGTCATTAGTCCTGAGAGTGGAGTGAATGATACATTTAATGGGGGGACGGATTTGTTTCCCATGAAATCCGGCGCCGTCCTGCATGTCAGCTTGCGAGGTGTTTTCCTCCTCTAGGAATCTCTCCCGACCGTGGCACCGCCCCATTCGGCGCAAGCTCTATACTCCCGACTGATCTCCCAACATGTATGGTAGTGTAGTGCATGTGCGAGTACTGTGAGCAGTGTAAGCGTAGTGTAACCATTGTAAACAATGCAAGAGAAGTGTAAGAGTAAATGTAGTGTATGTAAGTAGTGTGGTGCTTGCGTGTTTGAGGTAAGGGATGAAGAGAAGGCATGAAAGAAAAAGGAACATAAAGCGTGCTTCGTGATTCGTTTGTCAGAGTGCTGCTCAGAAATTCACCTGGAATTGGCCCGAGAAATCCCGAAAAACTACCGATCAGAGCAGCCAGTCCCTAGTATTATTCCCCCACATAGTGGTTGAATTCGAACCAGCTACGTAGCTAGTGCTGGAAATCTGCTCCTCACTAGCTAAGTAGCTGCCGTCTCCTGGTCAAGTATGATGCAGAGGTGTTGCCATTGAGAAATCGCAACCGGAGTTCTAGATCATGGAGGTAGATCACATGACAATGAGTATTAGCAATTCGATTGGTTCTTAGAATAGGAATGAATGGAGAAGGCAGAATCGCGGGAGAACGAGGTTCATTGTTAAAGGTTGACTGGAATTGAAGGAAAAAACCGCGATCTAAAATTTTCTTCCCAATACTGTCGTTGACTATCGCAAATACTTACGTTGGAAATCCAGCTTCTATTGAAATTTGAATCTAGGACGTCTCGAAATAAGAAGCTCTTTTGCGAACTATTTACGATAATCCACTCTATCAAAAGTTAGGTATCGTCAGACAAGTTTATCAGCTGCCTTTCGCCAGTTGTAAATCTTTCACCTCTGATACTTGCTTCGCGCGGCAACAGATTTACAACCAGTACAAGCCAGGCTCACGAGCGCAACTTGTCTGCGTATAGAAATCTCATACCATATAACATGGCGGAAATTCGGAAATTGCATAATTATGCATTCTATGACAATGGAGGGGAAAGTGCAATTGACACTGCCTGCCTACCAATGGATGGGTAAGTCAAATATTCAGTTTACATAGTTTCCATTAAAGATTAATATTGTACTTCATTTTGTGCATAAGGTTTCTCCAGAATGACTGGACGAATTTTATATTATTCTAGACGATTCAGTGTTACAGTAAATTGTGGCTTAGCGTGTATTTCAGAATTCAGACTCAGGAATCAGAATTAGGAAGAATTTTTTTCAATTCCGAATCTCAAATTATTTGTGAATCTTTGGAGTTAAACACACAAGATATGACACAATATACAACCATTATTTGCTCTTACTAGTAATGATATCAGAGGAAACTTCACTTAATTAACTCTTAATTTCAAAACATACCATGCATATTATTAATTTGCAATGCGCGCAGAAATTGAAAGAGAATTGAATGCAGTCTCTGTTCAAGTGAAAGGTGATTATTGTGTTGTTACCCCGATGCTGGTGAAAATACAAAGAATAAAAGTTTCGATTTTGACCGAGAACACAAAATATTTGATTGTGTTATTTCGCCTATTCTCGTACTGCACGTACCAACATAATTCTCATATTGATTACGGCACAACTGACGTCATGCAACAAGGATCCAAGGAAGAGCCACCCTGTTATTTTCTACCACATGTTGTTACTTTACGGAACATCAACCTTCTTGATATTCTTGGTATGTAAAGACCTGTTGTGCTGTATAGACAATATTATGTCTGTGAAGACTGTTTGAGATAAAATATTTAATGTAGTGTTATAAGACAATATTTTATTTGCTGTTGTTGACCAGTGTGCATGCTATGTTTCAGGAAACCGTTTTGTTTGGATTTATTCAGCAACACTTTTGCTACTGCAGGCCACTAGTCTATAAGGAAAAAGTGATTTTCTCGTAACAGGACGAACCTACGTTCAAAGTGTCAAAAAATAAGGAAAATCTGCCAATTATAGAAATAGTTTATTTATCAGATTACTCTCACGGGAATTATTTTTTCCCATATTTTACCATGGCCGTATGAGTTTCTAGTTCCCGATTGCGGCTATTTCTATGACTTGGTGTTCACGAACCGCCAGGCCTCATTCCTTGTATGATGAACACTAACGTGCCAGCATTCTTGTGGAGCCTGTGTGGAATATTACAATACATACCTGAAATTTCTTTTCGGAAAATAATTGCCTTCGCCATTTTAAATCATTTTTTTGACTTTATTAGGCTCCCTCTGTTTCTGCTACTCTCAACATGTACGTCCTTCATGCATTTTATGACTTAGTTTCCTTATATCAATTTCAAACATTTTCTCACACAACTGAAGTAAATAGGTTTTGAATCTATGCACATTATCTGGCTTTTCTTCACATTCTTATTTGCTTCACCTCTTTCTCTCTTTTTTCCCGACGGTATGTAGACTTATGTGAAAATAAATTTAATTTATCGTCATAAAATATGTCTCTTCGAACCGATTGTGAATAAAATGCAAGCAGATTTATAAATCAATTTAATTCTGCAGGGTTCAAATGGAATATTTCTCTCCATTGAAAGCTTCGTCTACAGATTAGAATGCTTCTCTCTGAAAGGTTTTCGAATTCTAAATTCCATTTGACCATTTAGAGTAGTCCCAATCCATTTCGAGTTCCGCCTGTCTGTTGAAGCCAATTACGTTTTCATTTGAAAATGTAGTACATATGTATTGTTAAACGGAATTCACTGAGAGATGAGATATAGAAAGTTCACTGTGTTAATCTTCCTGCGAAAAAGGGGTAATAGCACTTTTGGAACTGAAATGATAAAGTGAGCAATATGACGTCGATCGGAACTCCCATCCACAAGACTGAAAGTAGCGCTGTCAGAAAGTGAAATATTTTCTACTTCAACACACCGTTTCCGCTCTCCTCGTGTTGCAAAGCTTCTGGCTTTTTTCGTTCTGATTACCTTATTGCTAATATTTCATACCAGCTTCGCGAGCTCCTGAAAGTGATACATTACTTATAAAGATTGAAATCGAAAATTATGCCTTACATCCTTTACAGCGTATACACGTCTCTTGTTTAAATTACTTTGCTTTTTAGATATGACCCCAAGGGCACGTGAACTGATTACACGTGTGGACAATCCTTCAGGTATGTATTTACTTCAACAGGATTAAGAAACATCGGAATGAGTATAAGGAATAGCTAATTAATGTTCCACGTCATTCACGCAGATTATCACGCTAATTATTATTCCAAGCAGATTATTTTCTGAACTACAGTTTCTAGCGGCCATAAGTCTGGTTGAAATTAGAGTGATGTAATAAACTTCGTTTTTGAAGCGAAGGTTGCAGCACTTAAAATTCTCTCTAAAAATGACATGGTTATGCGTGTGTTATCCCTCAACTTGAGAAGTTATACATTTTTAACGATAAGGAAAACGTAAAACATAATTAACACGTCCACGAGAAAATACACTGCAGATTAAGCAGCATTTTGGGACGGAGTGTAACAACCGCGTGCATAAAGCTCCCCTAGAAACTAACAAAATGGATATTAAAACTCCATGTAATGGATATCTCATTTTCTAATTAGTAAAACAAATTTCAATAATATCTTTGTTATATATGAACTTTTAGTTAAGTCATATTTAGAACCCTCAATTAGACAATATTTTACAAATAATCGATGGCACTACGATTAGCGTCAGAATTTGATTTGTATCTATAGTTACGATTAAAATCTAAATGTAATACAGTCGACCTCTACGTAAATTAAAGTGATGACCTATATTTATTAAAAATTTTGAATATCGTAGAATTAGACGTTGTGGCAATAATTTTAATTGATTGTAGTAAGTTTTTAAACGCTGAATAAAAATTTAGACGTCCTGTATCGTATTAAGTGCATACAATTATATTTTCAATAACTGTCACATCAAACATAAAAGCAGTTATTAAGAGTTGTGTTTGTCAACTAGCTTATTTTTAATGGTGTGCAGGTGTGTTTTACGACGTGAAGGATGATAATACTTTTCTTCGGTCATGAATGCGCTAACACACGGGTATTACCCTTTGCACAAACTCAACCGCAAAGTCATTGATAACACATGTGGCAGTCAACGGCATCCAGCAATAAAACGCCCAATGGTTTTGTGCCAGTAAGGTCCACTGGCTCGACAAATATCTCGACAGAGGAAATATATGAATAGTAGCCTCAAAGTACACACGCACATAACGACAATTCCCTCGCGTTTGCGCTTTTGATTTACGTATGCAAATTATCAGTCGATTTGGGCCCACGGAAGCGTCTGCAATCCAGCTCTCGCGAGCCTCGCCGCTGGTGGCGCTATCTGCACGTCACGCACCCCCGCACACCAACACGCGTGCAACCGGTAGCGGTAGCTCAGTGCATCAACTGATGTCACTGCAGCGCCTCTAACCGGGAGGTCCTAGGTTCGAGTCCTAACGGCGGCAGGATTTTCGACACTGGCTTTTCAGCTAGGTCGAATTCAGCTGCTGCCTGGAGGAGAATTCTAGCGGCCAGCTGCTCTGATCGGTAGTTTTCCGTGGTTTCTCCCATCAACACCAGGCGAATGCCGGAGCAGTACCCTACCAAACGGGCCACGGACCGCGCGCGATCTGTCCTTCCTCTTCCTTGTCCTATCCTCTCCCCTTGCACACACACTTACACTAACATGCACTACACTACCACATATCCCGGGAGACCGGTCAGGAGCTTAGAGCTTGTCCCGACTGGGGCGGTGCCTCGCTGGTGGAAGAGTCCTGGTTAGGGGGAAACCCCACTAGCCGACGGTAGGTCGGCGCCGGATCTCGCCATCCAGCAGGGGAAGTTCACCGCCATCTCCCGAGAAAAAACATGCACTACACTAACGGGACTAATGACCGAAGCAGTTGACGCGCCCGGAAACACGAAAAAATCAATCAATCAATCAACACGCGTGCACGCGCACGCACGCGCGCGCGCGGCCGTGCTGGCACACCTCGCGTGGCGCTGCGACGCGGTGAGCTTAGAACACGGCGAATGCGGCTGCAGGGCCGGCAAAATTGGTTCCGTCATAGAATGGCCATGATATATCGGCTTTTTCCAAACCCAGTATTTTTCGTTGCACGTACTCACAATTTAATATCAAAAACATTTCGATATGTATCAGCACATCGATATACTTTATCAGTTTTCGTTTTTGATAAGTATTCAATTAAATCCATTTCAAGCAGAGAATACCATTGTTCATAAAACTCAATGCACAGTGCGTCACTCCATCTCAATTTAGTCTCCAAGATGAAAACTTTCAAATAACAACTCATTATTTTCTTGAATCACCCTAAATTATCTTATGATGAAAAAAATCTATACTTTTCTCGTTTTCGCGCCGCTTTGTGACGAGTTCTAAAAGCTGCTAAATTGGACCGCTGACGTATTTGATTCAGTAGTATAACATACATTCCAATTTGGACCTTCCGATATACTGCTTCTTCGATATATCGGTATTTCATAAAATTCCATCGTCCCTTGTTCGGACGTCGGCGGTTGCTCTAGCAACGGCTGAGACAAAGCTGGTAGGATAGGTACATGCAGCAAACGCTATAGAAGCAGTGGCTGCGACATAGGGCAGGTTTCTATTATACGGCAGAAATATCAAGATCCGACATGCACACACTCGAAGAAGCAGCAATATTATTTCAGTGCAAGAAACAAAGACCGTAGCTGCAAAAACGGTGTAAGTTGTGGTCACGGTGAAGGAGACAATGATGTATAAGACTACGTATATACAGAGATGACTGTGAAAAAGGCAGAGACAAAACAACTATCGTTGGTAGTTGGTATGAGAATGATCGTTTCCGTGGACGCGGAAGAGAGCAATTACTGCGGTGAAACAAAATGAGAAAAAGAGAGCCACTAAATCCAACCAAGAGGGGGAGGGAGGTTCATTAGGCTTTAGCCCCTCCCCTTCAGAAGGCAATGAAACATATTAAAATATATAGTGCGGATAATCATCCACAACAATAATAATATATAATATTTTTATTGCATGCCCAAAGTTAACTTTCATGTTAACAACTCATGGATTACCACAAGATTTCTGCGACCATCATGGAAAATATATAGTTTTTACTAATTTTTGATACTGGCGACAGTGATTCAATATATCAGTTTTTAGTGTTAACAAGAGGTCAATAAATATAACAATTTTATATTCAGAGTAATTGAAAATATATTTATCAGAAAGTATCAAGTCATCTGGAAACTATACATGTAGTCCTCCTCCCTTCCCGAAAAAAAACTGGGTGGGCCCCAGAACAGAAGAAGCCTCTGTAGAGGCTACAAATGAGACGACAAAGGCAGATCCGTAGATTTCGGGAGTGACCTGGAAGAAAGAAACAGCAATACCGACGGATGCCACGGCAGTTACGGCGGTTGAGGAGAAGGAGGAGGGGAGGGGGAAACGGTGGTGGCGCTAGTGATGTGCGGATCGTTTGAAGGCAACTGGGTTGGAGAAACTGTCACGCGCAGTTGTGGTATTGGATGGCAGTTGTGGCGGAGACTAACACAGCATTAATGATGAGGGTTTCTGCGTTATTGCCAATGGCTACGTAACCGCACAGGATACTGGAGAAGGCAAGTTAGGGCAGAGATCGCGGAACAATAATGCAAGCGTATGATCTAGAGGTCTAAGATGCTAGTGAAGGCAAGACCAAGGCTACATAGCAATAGCGATTTATGAGGTGATGGTGATGGAAGATGTGATGGTGATGGAAGATGTGATGGCGATGGAAGATGTGATGGCGATGGAAGATGTGATGGCGATGGAAGATGTGATGGCGATGGAAGATGTGATGGCGATGGAAGATGTGATGGCGCTGCATGAGGTGATGGCGTTGCATGAGGTGATGGTGTTGCATGAGGTGATGGCGTTGCATGAGGTGATGGCGTTGCATGAGGTGATGGCGTTGCATGAGGTGATGGCGTTGCATGAGGTGATGGCGTTGCATGAGGTGATGGCGTTGTATGAGGTGATGGCGTTGCATGAGGTGATGGCGTTGCATGAGGTGATGGCGTTGCATGAGGTGATGGCGTTGCATGAGCTGATGGCGTTGCATGAGGTGATGGCGTTGCATGAGGTGATGGCGGTGGACGAGGTAATGGCGTTGCATGAGGTGATGGCGTTGCATGAGGTGATGGCGTTGCATGAGGTGATGGCGTTGTATGAGGTGATGGCGTTGCATGAGGTGATGGCGTTGCATGAGGTGATGGCGTTGCATGAGGTGATGGCGTTGCATGAGCTGATGGCGTTGCATGAGCTGATGGCGTTGCATGAGGTGATGGCGGTGGACGAGGTAATGGTGATGGATAGGTAATGGTTACGTCGTTGATGGAACTGGTGGAAGCAATATCAATAAAAGCGACTACTCCGGTTTTGGTGGCAACGGTACGGTGGAGGTAGCAGTAGTGACGTTAGGAGCGCCAGAGCCGTCGACGGCCTGGAGGTGGCTACAGCATCGGCGGTGACCGCCGGCCGCGAAAGTTGCAGCGGCACGTCGGCGGCATAACGTGATTTAGTCCGGCCATGAATGTGTTTAAGGCTCGCATACATATGAATAAAATTACAGTTACTTATGTTAAACTGCTCGATCGAGTCGGCGCTTCGCCACGCGAGGCCCACGGAGGGCCCGGGGTCTTTCCGCACCCTGAGGGGGCCGCCGCGCCGCCCCCCTCGCCGCTGCATCACCTTGGGCTAGCCCCCCGCCCCCACCCATTGCCTAGTTCAGACCTCGTTTGCCTAGTTGACCCGACGAGCAGCTGCCGTTCCCACGCCTCTGTGTATCTCACGCGAGTATTATCTCGACTTGCATTACATTGCGCCTGACCGTGCTGCATTTGCCTTTCTGGGCGAACGCCAATGCTCCTTATATCTCGGTCGTTCACGTGACCTTCAACTCCCCCATGCGCCAGCCGTAATCAAAGTGAGCTGTACCAGGCTGCGATTGTCTCGCCCCGTTCCTGGGAAAATACCATGCCTTTCCTTATCTGCCGTTACAACTTCATGCAACGTCTTTGGCGTACACTCGCCCGTCATCAAACGTCTTCCCCGTCTGTATGCTACTGGTTTCTCATTAATCATCACGTCCTCTCTACATAGAATTTGCGTTTCCTGGAGCAATATTGCACCACATGTCTGCAACTATGCTAAATATTGTATGAATTACTCCTTTTGAGTTCTTTCTCTTGTTATATTTTTATGATTTGTCTCAAAATTATTAGTAAAAGTGCATCGATTTTACTACTTATATTGCAAACTTCCGAGATCATACAATTGAAGTAAGTACCAAGTATTCTAAATTATCTTTCTTAAATTTTATAAATCTTGTTTCCTTACTGGATTTATAAGTAAATCATCTTATCGGACGTTTCATGTTGCTCACAAAATTCTTTGTATGTCGTTTTTTAAATATATATTTCGAATTTTGTATCATTCTGACTTCACTACTTTTATTTCTGAATTATTACCTTTCTGTGAATAGGTTGCAATTTTCATTTTTATTTCTCACGATCGCGTTTTACATATTCTAAAGTAACTAACTATGCATAGATAAAAATGGTGATGAATAGGTAGGTGGTTTTCGAATGATCAACATTATCTGCAACCTTTCACATACCATAATATGAAATTTGAAATACTTCCATGACAAGTGGAAATGTTTGTATTTACTGAGAAAAAGTGAAGAAAAATATTATCCGAGGTGTTATTGTAAAATACGCTATTTGTTAACTCTAAATCCATTATTAGAAAATATTCTAAAGCAATTGCAGTTGATTATAATAATTTAAAAGTTTGTTGTATTCAGCGTTGCTTCTGGTGCTAATACGTGCTAACGTACGAATGAAATCAGATTTTTTCAGCAAATTTTAATAGATCGCCTTTTTATCTAAATATAGTTTCACAGCCTTATAATGGAATAACAATATCCGCCAATATGTCAAAAGAAGGATATTCCATTGTGTAGTAGAAAATATAGTACTATATGGAGCGTAAATGTGGCCACAAACACAAAAAATAAGAGATAAGATAAGGACAGTGGAAATGGTTCACATGAGACGATACCTACAACTTACTCGCAGGGACAGAGTGCTAAATGAAGAGACATGGATGAAGATGAATATAATTTGTTCTATTACGAAGATCTTGGAAAATGGAGCACTACAGTGGTATGGACATGTTCAGAGAATGTCAGAAAACAGATGGCCACACGGCCACACAAGATCTTAAAATGGCAACCACCTGAGAGGCGTAAAAGAGGAAGACCAGTTTTAGAATGGGAAAAATACATCCAGGAAGCCATGAAGGATAGAGGCCTCAAACCACGAGATTGGGAGGATCGACAGTTGTGGAGGGTGAAAACGGCAAGCTCGTAAGGGGAAAATGCCGAAGAAGAAGAAGAAGAAGAAAAGAAGAAGTTTTATAATTTTTGTCACTTTCACATTCTCTCCATATGGTGTTCTTTCCGTTCGACATCTTTTAATTCCTCATCTTTTAGCTCGCTCTTTAAAACTCTCCTCTGCCACCAACGACAGCTGTCTTCACCATCGTCAGCCTCCCCAGCTCTCGGCGCTTCCACCCCGGCGTCAGGCCTCCGCCCGCCCTTATCTGCCACTAATTTTAGCACCGAAGCGGCTAATCTTACCCTCCCCCCCCCCCCCCGCCTCCCCCGGCGCTTCGATCCACCAAAGTTTCAACCAGAAATTACTTGTCAAGGAACGGGAATCTCCTTTATATAAAGAATGGCCGCGTGCAGTCGTAACGAAAAGGATTTTAAACTTTGGCCGCGTCTTCGCGGGTCCCATTCGCCTCTGAATTATTCAGGCGCTCGAAGCGGAGAGTTATAGCTCGCGCGCGGGCAGAGGAGGGGAAGGGGGCGGAAGGAAGGGTGGAGGGGAATCGCCCGAGGGGAAGGGAGGGGAGCAATATAAACCCACCCCCTCAAGAGATACATTCCAAACTGCTCCCACGGGGGTTCCAAAATCTGTCCGCTGGATGGCGCGCGAGGCGGCGAGCGGAAGCGTTTCTGCGGGGAAGAATCAGCCGTTTTGTTGGAGTGGTGGAGGTCCCACCGAGCATTCGGGATATCCTTTTGAAACTGAGCGTGAATGGGAGATATCGGAATGTGGACTAGCGTAGGAAAGACTAATGGTAGTTTCTAATACACATCTTGTAGATCATAAATTACTACTTTGGTCAATAGCTTCATGAACACGTTTTGATGTGAACATCATAATGAAAACGAGTTTATCTTTATTATCAAGAGACGTTAGCCAAGTTGTGCAAAGGCGATTTAAATGAAAATAGTTTAAAATATATTTTTGTCTTATTGTATATATTTTACTATATTTATTTCCTCCAATCGTGATAGATATTGATCGAGTGTTTATGTTCGAAAATGCTTAAGAGAATTATAAAATCATTTTTTATTATTTTCGGTGTCGTTTTGTAAAAAAAAAGTTGGTTTTTGCAAGTTTTGCATTTTAGATTGTTCGAATTTAGTACCAATGGTATTCTATCAGAGATGGCTAGCAATATCACATAGGTCGGCGGTGAAAGTTTCCTTTTTTCTTTCAGAAGAATCAAAAGAAATTTATGAACAAGTAAATGCAACACTGATGAACACTATTGCAATATTATTGCGCTAATGCAACACAATTGATGTAAGGGGACAGAAATGACAAAGACTTGCATTTGAATTCAATTTTATTTCTTATATTTTGATTATAATTACCGGATTCATTTGCTCTTTTAAGTGATGTGACTTGTTAAGATAGTGGTGATACTCGTTTGTTTCAAATGTTCTTATTTTGTCATTGAAATCGTGTTATAATGAAGTAATGATAATACTGCTATGATAAATCGACTAGAGTCATAACAAAGTTTTTTCTAACATCCACATGGTACTTTATCACATTGTACACAATCGTTCTTTATCGGATCGTTGAACATAAAATTTTTTCAATTTATTGTTCTATGTTTTCTTAGTTCTGCTCATTTTTAAATATGTGTAATAATTTATCAGCTCCTAAAAAAACCCCAAAGTATTCAAATTTAAAAGACAGTCATTAAACCCACTTTCCGTAACTGAAATTTTGTGCTGTATAGTAGATCTGCCTTTTTAAGTTCAGGCAAGAAAAATACTTTTCTTCTATAAACATCATAGACACTAAATATTGCTTTCTTCTTCCAATACTACGAGTTCATTCTTCATTCGTGATACTTACTATCCCTATGTTTCTGCACCTCCACGTCAAAAATATCCGCAACTACTGTTCAATGCGTGACGGCAGGTAGCACACGTAGCACACGTAACACATGGGATGCGTTGCGTTTCACTGCGCCTAACTTCTGCGAACTCTGATGTGAAAAGGGGCGACGCTTCACCGGTGCCGCGCGTATTCACGTGTGATAAGCTCCACCCAGAGCGTCGAGGAGGGCGCGGAAGTTTCTACACCGCACCACCGCGCCCGCGATTTTGCTCGCGGTGCCGGAAAGGGAGATCGCGCCGCGATGAAGGAAGCTACGTGGAAATCTTAGATCGGAATCAACAGATGCACGTCTCTCTCTATGTGATATCGCGTCGGAGAATCCATTTACAATGTACTTCAATAGAAAAATGGAAAAATAGTTAAAGTGGGTTCTGATTTTTTTTTTATCCTTGTGATCTGTGAGTACTGCAGGATTTAGAGGGTTCCGTTTAGCGTTTAAAGGATGTTAGGAATCCTTTCATTTAGCCTTCTCCGGTTACTACGAGGTTAGTACCCACTTCCATGACCCTCTGTAGAGTTCATGTAACGTGCATTTCTAGGTATAGTATGGTTTATATGGTATTATTATGATTTTGGAAGTGGGCTGAAGATAGCGATTTTTTGTGAATCTACGTCATTTTGTATTCTCTTTTATATGAGCATAGCGATTATCGATTTGGTTTGGGGCACTTTTCACCGCCTTATTGGACTAAACCCTTTAATATCAGTGTTACAAGGGCCAATTAAATGAACATTTTCAATATTCTGAACATATTATAAATAAATCTCGTTTTTTTCTGAAAGTTTCTCGCAAAAGCTATGGTTTCAATATTGCTTGGCTAATGTCAGGAGTCATTACTACATGACAATGGTACAGTGTAATTTTTTGGCGTGTGTGTATGTGTGTATGATATGTATTCAAACTCATCTATTGAGAGTAGTCAACTTTAAAAACCCGTTGGCGGAAGTTCCTTGAAATAAGCCTGACTTCCTGCAGGTTAGGCAATTTGCCCGACACTTGTGTATTTGAATGCTCTTGCGACAATTCACTTAAAACTAGATTTTTTCGAAATTTCGTGAATTTTAGTTCGAACTCTCGTTCATCCAATTTTTATTAACGCATTATCAAAACATAACTAAACAATTAATTATTGTATTAATTGAATAATTTCATAGAAAACATTTCATTAATTCTTCGCTAACTTTTGTGTGTGCGTGTGTGTATGCGTGCGTGTGCGTGTGTGTATGCGTGCGTGTGCGTGTGTGTATGCGTGCGTGTGCGTGTGTGTATGCGTGCGTGTGCGTGTGTGTGTGCGTGCGTGTGCGTGTGTGTGTGCGTGCGTGTGCGTGTGTGTGTGCGTGTGCGTGTGTGTGTGTGTGTGTGTGTGTGTGTGTGTGTGTGTGTGTGAGTTGCTGTTCTGCCTAGACTCATTCTCTTACAGACCTGAGTTAATTCTCTTGCCCCAACCGATGCCACGCTCACTCCTGTTACTACCCCTAGAACCGTTCCTCATGCCCCTACACCGTTCTCTCACCCCCCTAAACGTGACCCGAGGCTTTTTAGTACACTTTTAAACTTCTCCGTAGAATTACGTTTCCTGTATCACGTCCCCGTTAATTTCGCTGTAAATATTCTTGTCGGGAAAAGAACTTTTTATATAACTTAAACAAAATTAAAGTTGCCTTCTCACTTAGGCTTTCTTGTAACATATCACATTTTGCATATCATTGCGCATTTTCTGGCTAATATTCCGCAAGGGAAAACGAATTCCGATGGTCTACATTCGTTATATTCCTGGAAATTATTGTAATGCATGTTTTTCTACTATCATTTAAAACGACGTTCTTGGTGCATTATATTAACCAATAAATTGCGTCATACATTATGGCACAAATAATTGCGTCATTGGTTTTAATTTGTCACGTGACGCGGTGTACTCATGAGTATCATGTCTGCGTATAAATAATAACTAACAACACTAATATAGTTAAACTTATTCAATGGAGAACCTCAAGGGGCGAGTTTTTTCGTATTAGATAAGATTATGCATTAAACAATGCAATGTAGTAGAACTTGTGTTTGGTAGGACCACGAATCGTGTTCAGATTAGACGGATTTCCGCATTATTTCCGCAAATGAGCAAGTTTTACTGTATAAACTATGGAATAAATGTAAATGCGTTCTCACAATACCAAGACCAAGAATGCAAATTACACTTCAATATGTCCTATTTTACAATTAAAATGACACACTGTAGTTGTAATGACACTAGGAATATTTTAGACATGATTCATCTGATCACTCGTTCAGTATATCCTGGACACGTGCACGGGCATTTTTGTTCTAGTATGTAAAAATAAACCTAATTATTTAAGTAAATAAACAGAACCTGCGTGTTTGGGCTAACAAGAATTTCACTCTTTTTGCAATGTCACTTTTGCATTCAAAACATGGGCTACATAATTATGGTGTCTGGTGGCGTAAATACAAGAAACATTATGTATTAAACATTACATCATTTTAAAATAATAAAATTCTAATTAAAAATTTCAATTAAAATAATCCTAGAATTATGTTTCAATATTATCTATCCTGAATCATAATGAAAGTATAAATAACATAAAATGATGCATTTGTTTACACTCGACGCATATTGTTAAAATGTAATTTATGAAAATACATTAATTATTAATTAAAGAAGTCTATTGTCTTTCCAAGTTGTTACCGGCAATTCAGCGTTCAATTGCATTTCACCAGACTCTTGTGTAGGTGCCCTTCCCAGTTACGTAAACAGCTTGTGGCGTGTACGAAGGCCTCACGGTATTCTGGGGAGTGTGGTATTAATAGGCGGTAGGTCGCGAATATCACAATAAACAGACCAAAACAAACAGACGTTCCATGAGGAAACACTCGAGACTTCACACCGGGAGCAATCTACCGCCCTCTGGCTTCCTATTCTCAGTGACCTAGTACATTCATTATTATTATGAGTTCTTGTTGTTGGGAGAAATAATAATATACAAGACTGAATGCGTTAATTTATTATTTGATTATCACATTATTTTCGGAATCAAATTTTCAACTTTATGACAATATTTGTACAGAAATGTATAAATCATGTATTTGATTCCTAATATTTTTTCTAACATTAAGGGATATTACAAGTATCTTTCAAAGGATATCTAAGACACAAAAAAATATGTATTTCAACATAGTTATTTTAATCATCATACTTTTTTTTATCAATTATTGTAAAATGTTCATATTTGTAATCTTTATATAGAGACAACTATTTGACATTTGGAAGATAATTTAAAAAATGAATATTTAACACTCTGTAAGATGATAGAAATTCGCAAATGAAGAAACTTTCCTTTGACAATTCTGAGTTATTCTCAGTTACAGATGTTTATTCTTATTGTGTTTTGAATAATGATGCTAACACGAACAAGATGGATTATTGTCTCAAATTTCAGTAATTTTTAAATGGGATTGTTTTGACGGCCAGAATATCAGGTCTTAAAATTTAAACCCTAACCTTATCAGTACTGCATGTATGTAATCAGCTAAACGAGATATAGACTTACTTTAAACAATATTATTGAACTGTAGTATGTAACCTAACACGTGTATAATTTACACTTATGACGTAGAATTCCGCAGTCGAATAGTGAGGTCTTAAGAATTAGAAGTTTATCTAAATTGCAATGCGCCGCCTATTTAAGGTGTCTATTCAGACGCATTGAAGACCACAGATAACTAAGGAAGGAAAATAATTCTGGCGAACGACTTGACATTAAAAACAACATCCCCACAAATCACAAATAAAAAACGGAAACACAGAGCAAGCAGGGAGGAAGGTGAACATTTCGGCGCGTGCCAAAATGCGGGCACCTGCGTTCGTCTCATGGTGTTTCCGTGCCTCTCGCGTGTGCCACCTCGGCGCGGCGCGGAGTCTCCCGCGGCATTTTCCACGCCGCGCCGCATTTGGCGCGCTTCGCCGCTCTTGGGGCCGAGGGGCTTTGGTCGCCTTCCGCCGCGTCGCCTCGGGGCCCGGGATCAAGCACGGCCCATGGCGCGCCAATTCCTTGCTTTAAAGACCGCCCCACCCTTCCCGCGCACCCCAGCTCCCCGCCAGCCGCTGCTCCATCCCGGCGCGTTCCCCTAACTCCATACTCCTACGTCCACCTCAGGTCCCCGCCCGTCACGCTACACTCGTCGCTCCCCACCTCTCGCTCCCCGCCCCTAGCTCACTGCCCCTAGCTCCCCGCCCAATCGCTCCCTGCCCCTCGCTCCCCATCACGTCGCTCCCCGCCCCTCGCTTCCCGCCCCTCGCTCCCCGCCCCTCGCTCCCCGCCCCTCGCTCCCCGCCCCTCGCTCCCCGCCCCTGCGCCTCTCGCTCCCCGCCCCCTCGCTCCCACCCCCCACGCCTCCCGCCCCCGCTCCCACTCCCACGCTCCCCGCCCCTCGCTCCCCGCCCCACGCTCCCGCCCCTCGCTCCCCGCCCCTCGCTCCCCACCCCCTTTGCTCCCCGCCCCCTCGCCCTCGCTCCCCGCCCCCTCGCCCTCACGTCCCCCGCCCCCTCGCTCCGTACTGGAACCCTTCACTCCTCGCCCCCCGTTTCTTGTCCCTTCAAGGGTCCGCCCTCTCACTAGCGGGCCTCTCGTTCCCCGCCCCTCGTTCTCTCGCTCCACACTCCCCGCCATGCCGCCCCGACCTCTCTTTATTCACCCCAACCCTCTCCCTCGCCAAGCTCGGCTCTACCATGCCCGCCTCTTTTCGCAAGATCCCGGTTCACCCTACCTCCACAACTCCTCGCCTCGGCCATCTGATTCTTTCTCGCTCCGTACCCCATAATTTTCTTTCCTTTCCAGTTGCTCTCCGCCTCTACACTCCGCGTCTCGTCTCCTCCGCCTGTTCAATTACCGCACCATAGCAACCTCCATCCGCACCTCCGGTCAATCCCTGCGCTCCCCGCCTATTCCTTTATTCTCACCCTTCGTTTCGCTTGCCTCTTACCTACCTGCTTTACCACATCACCCCCATATCTTCCCGCTTCTTCGCTCCCGCTTTTCGTCACCTACCTTTTGCTTTTCCTCACCTACCTTCGATCACGCACCTTTTTCTCCTCACCCCTTTAATATCCCGCGATTATCCCGGTTCCTATACTCTCCGATCCTTTATTCTCGGCCCGTTAATTCCCTGACTATCAAATCTAATGCCTAAACCTCCTCTCTACTTTTTTACCGCCTCTTATCCCGCTCTTCCCTTTCGTCATCCCTTCCTCCCATTTTTCCCATCTCGCGGCGCAGCGCTCCAATTATCCCACCTGTCTTCCTTTTACTGCCAGACGGTTTTATTACGCTCGGCGCGTATTTTCTAAGGAGCTGATCCTTTTTGTGTTCGGACAATGCCCGTTTTTCTCTCCTTTACACTTTTGTGCATTTTATTTTTCGTATGGCGTAATATTTCGCTTTTTATAAATTGTAGTTTTATTCATTTAGAATAACTACTGCTTTTAAGGAAGGGTAGTAAGCAGAATAATGGGAAGCGTTAACTCAGGTAAACGAAAGAGGAATAAGAATGCACCTCGGTTCTTAAAATGAGAGCTCAAGAAATAATTTTTGACAGCAATTACTAGACATTTTTCTCTAATTAATGTTATATACGGATCACAGATTTCACCAAAATGCTCAAGATCTCCGATCAATTTATCACTAATTAACGTGATATAATCTCGTGAAAAATTAATTTACTGAAATTTCTCCTTGAATGTTTTGGTCATAAAAAGAGTTTAAAAAATAATTTACGTTGTATTGTACGTAACACTAGAGTTAAGGAAAACAAAACTCGGGCTGACACGCATAGCACAGTATGCCCTTCTCTTCTTTCATAAATATTTCCATTACATACTTTTTCCAACAAGAACCACAATTCCTTACCTCGCATATCCATTGCGTAGTGACTTGTTCTGCTCTGGAAATCAGGTAGTAAAAGGTCGAGTATCCTCAAATTCTTTTATCGTCTCTACCTCTCTCTTTCTCTCTCGCTCCGGCAGGTCTTTCACTCTCCAATTCCTCTCACTCTTTATCTCTCCCTTACACTTAATCTCTCACTCTCCTTCTCTATCTCACTCTTTCACTCACACTCTCTCACTCACTCTCTCACACACACGCTCTCTCTTTCAATCTCTCCTAATCTTTCTCTCTCTCTCTCCCTCTCTCTATCTCTCTTTTCTTCTTTTCTTATTTCCTTCTTTCTTTCTTTATTTATTTATTTTCTTTCTGTTTTCGTTAGCGCCGTTTCTTGTCGACCTTCCAAACGATATTGAGCATTTAACTATCACGAAAATGGGCTTCCCCTATCCTAAATTGGCGTCTGCAGCCTGCATCTGAAGAATGTAGTATTTTTAGAGAGTAAATCTTACAGTACTTTTTTGACGCGTTTTTTAGTAGTTTTAAGCCGGTGAACTTCTAATAGTTTAAATATGATTATTCTCTGGGTGTTTTAAGCATTATATAAAAGTTTTAAGTTGGAGAATATTGTCAAACTATACATTTTCATCATGAGCGTAATAAAATCATGAAAATTAACACTTTAATAAATAAAATATACTGGAAAGCAGAAATACTGAGAGGTTACGTATTGTTTCAGATATTTTAGTCTCCCTTCATTACGACCTTTCAAAGACTGGAGAACTTGACTGCATCCCTCTTTGTGGAATTGTATTTGAAATAAACATTCGCTTTGGTGTTTCTAGCATCTCAGAATTTACTCATTAATAAAAATAAAGAAATATTAAATACACTCTCGAATTTGCTGCGATCAAATCACAGTTATTGCCGAGAATTCCACAAATTATAAGCTGGCGGCAAAACCCAAAATTTCACATTTGACGCTGGCTCAGACATTCCGACTTGGCAGAACTGAAAGCCGAATTTCGCGTGCCGAGCGCGTTCTCCGTCGCCCCGCCCACTTACCTCGCATCTCGTCGGCGAACGCCGGTGGCCGCGTCGCGCACGACTCACTTAACGACGAAGAAAATGAGCTCGGGCCGCACCTGGGCCGGCTCCTCCATCCCCACTCCCCCCGCCCCCACCGCCCCCACCGCCCCCACCGCCGCCAGCCGGAGGCGTAATGCGCTCGTTAGGGCACCGTCCGCCTCCGTCCTGTCCCCGCTGGCGCCCCCCCACCCCACCCCAACTCGCTCCTCTTCCGGCCGCCCGGCTCGCGTCCCGTGGCGCTCCCTTGTGCAAATACGGTGTCCGGCGCCGCTCCGCTCCCGCCCCGCCCCCGCCCCGCCCCGCCCCATCCCGCCCCACGCGTCGGTGATTAAGGCCGCGTCCCATTCACGGAGCCGCCGCTTTGTCGCGACGGCGCAGCCGCCCGCCGCCCGTCCCCCGCCGGCGCTTGTTTTTCGATGCCCTTTGTTGTCGGCCTTCGGCGCAGTTTGGCTAAATATTTAGGATGCTAAGTAATGCTCATTATTTTTTATTTTGTGTTTTCGGAACTCTTCTCGGCGTTTTTCTGGCATTTTCGTGTTTTTTTCTTACTTTGTTTGATTCTTCGTACCACTGTTGAGATTTTCTTCCTTCCCATATTGTTCCGTTTTCTTTGATAAATATGTTCACTTTCATTCTCGTTCCGTATTATATAAAAATTATTATTTTTTATTGCGTATGTTCACAAAACATTATCATTCATTGATAAGCAACTTGTTTTTCTAATCTTTAATGTGGATTTTCTTTGAATGTAAAGATTTTATTTTAATATGATTTTTTTATTATTTCCAATCAAACTAGTTTGCTTATGAAAGCGGCAGGTTTTGAGGAAGAAGTAACGAGGTTTGTTTCAACAATTTTAATTTAAAGTTGTTTATTAACTGACGTTTCATCTTCCTTAAAATTTTTTGGGGGGAGGTGAAGTTCCTTAGACATATCAGAACCTTGGACAATGCCTGAGGCGGGACACGAACCCGCGACCCTTCGGTCCGAGATCACTACGACACTACGACACAGTTTGTTAACGAGCCAGGAGAACAAACACTATATTGTAGTAGTTGATGAGAGTTGGAATTTTTCTACGAAAAATATATAACTGATTCTTAAGTAAGTATTTTGCTTTTAGCCTCTAGGATGATTCTTGGGCAGCGCACTAGCAGCCCGTGGTGAGATCCCGGGTTTGATTCCCGGTCGAGGCAAAAAGAGAGTTGCATTTTGCATTTAAAATCAGTTTCTGTAGCTGTGTGACGAAGAAACCTCAGGTAGGCGGAGTTTGCTAGTCACGGAAAAGGAATTACGTCATGTTCGCCAATTGTCTCTCTCACCGCCCCCAAGAATGGGAATTAAACTGGTTCCTGGCATAGGGGACACCGTAGCTAGCCGGCAAAGTCGGACAGTCGGCCCAATATGTCAAGTACATACAATTTTTCTTCTTTTTCTTCTCAGATCACCTAAATATGTTTCCATTATTGAATGATAGTAGAGTCGTTGAAAGCATTTTCTTCGTTATAAAACCACAAGTTTAAAACAAATATAAATCTACTATGTATAAAAGTTACTGATTGTGAAATTTAATGAAAGAAGTGTTTTATCTTGAAGTGTTGTGTGCCTCGTCGCCACCTGGAGTAGAAAACCCGCAAACCGGCGTGTAGTACAGCGCTGTATATCACGTTCCAGCGTGAGATTGATTATTTCGTGTTTGCGGGAGTGGCAACGGCTATACCCATTAGTCCCGTAAATGTAGTGCATGGTTTTTATCACAGGCAATGGCGGTGATCTTGCCCCGCTGGATAAAGAAATGCGGCGTCAAAACACACGTCGGCTTGCGAGGTTTTCCCAAGCCAAGTATCGAAAGTATTGATCAGAGAAATCACGGAAAACAACCGATCAGAGCATCCGGCCGCTAGAATTCTCCTGCAAACAGCGGCTTAATTCGACCAAGACAATCTAGCTAGTGTCGAAAATCTTGCCACCATCGGGACTCTTACATTAGGATCTCTCAGTCAGAAGCACTGCACGGACATTAATTAACGCCCTGAGCCGCCTACGCCGGGTCCAGCATGGGAGGAATACCGCCACTACTTGGGGTATAATATGCTTACAAGGCTAGTGATCACAACAGTTGAAGCTTCCGAAAAAAAAACTCGATCGATTGTTGTTGAAACTGTATTCAAGTTCAAAACCACGCGAGATAAGAATTAAAAAGTTACAGAAATGAATAAAAAAATATATAAAAAGATGTTCAAGATATAACACCTTTCCCTATCTCTACATTTAGGTAATAAGCAGTAAGTTCAATTAAGATTTTATTAAAATATCAGAAAAATGGATACGTCAGTTGGTTATAAATGATAAATACTTTCCAAGAATTATGGTTGCTAATTATCGTTTATTATTCCTTTTTTCCCTTTGATGCATTTAGCCATAATTCTTGGAAATTATGTAACATGATCTGCAAATGCCTCACTTTAACGGGTGATGTAAGCTGATTTACACAACGTAGTATTATATTTTTAAGCAGTCAGAATTTGATGTGAAACAATGGAATTTTGTAGTCTTAAAAAATGTGTATGTAAAAAATATTTATCATTAATTTTTTCAACAAGAATATAAATTGTTTAGAATATTAACATTTGAAATTTTTAATGTTTAACTTTACTAATGTACACATTTGTTGAAAACCGATCACGTTAAAAATTTGAAATTTTGCAGAACTGCTCCTGAAATATAAGTAAAGATAAATGTATGGAAATTTTGGCATTAATTATAGTTTTTTTAATATTAATTATTAAATTTTATGTCATATTCTTAGACGCAAAAAATTTGAGTTGAATAAATAAATTTGAAGAATCAAAATAATATTTGAAAAGATCCTTACACACAACTTCCTGTCTTTGTTATCCGCAACTATGCATAAAATTTGAAAATTGTACGTCAGATAGTTTTTGAGGAAAAGGTACATTCATCACAAAAATAAAAATTACGAGAAATTGCTTGCAAACATTGGAGAGCAGTTTTTGGTACCTTCACAAAAAATATGTAAACTACAAACTAAACCTATTCATTTCTCATTATCCATGATTTGTTTTCCAAAATTTACACAGCAACAAAATGTATTAATATCTTCAAAAAGCATTTGCAAGTCTATTATTCTAAAGCAATTGTTAATTTCATTTCCATTTTTATTACATAAACCGCCACATAGTTGTCGACTTGATGCACTAGGCGGAGTTTCCAGATCAAAAGTACTCGTTTCGAGTACACATTCTACATTAATAACCTCAATATCAGTTCTGTTTATTCTTCGTGAGGGAATGTTAAATATTTTGAATTTCTTCACTTTCTTATGCCAACTAGTCGCTCTACCCATGATAACACTAACGACTTCGTCACATACTAATTATTCCAAAATAAAACAATGTCAACACGTAAAACGCGTTCATAAGTAAAACACACTACAAAACAACATGTAAACATACGTTTGCAAAGCGGGAAATGACCACAACCATCTAAAAGAGCAATTTCCTGTAAGCCTGTCACACAGTTCTACGACCACGCCGTCTAATGTGGCAGCCTCCCGGGAGGTTTAAACTTTAAAAGTCTTACTTCGATCTGATTGGTCCCATACTTTGAGAGAATACACTAAAAACTACAGGGAATAATATGAAAATAAAAACTGAAAATAGATTATTTGCTCATATTCTGCCTACATCCCTAAGAAATCTCCAAAATGTTGAAAGGACAATCAATGAATTTATGTTACATAAATGTAACATTGATTGATCGTCATTTTTGCAACCCTTTAGAACTAAATGAATTTTTTTATTTTAGAAGTGCAACTGAAATGATAAATTACCCCTGTACGGACAAATTCTCTATACTGTTAGAGAATATAATTTTGTAATTATTCATTCGAACATAAACACCTTTAATAATTACAAATTAACAGTTTATTTTGCGATGAGAGATAACAATCACAAATAAAGGAACTTCGTTTGCATCTCACGTACAGAAATCTCGTGACACTCATACAAATTAAATTTAGTTCAATCTCATCGGTGTATATAAATGAAACAATCTGCAAATGGTGTTTTGAGACGAGAGTGACACAAACTGAAATGTCAGCTTCATGAAATTAATGAATGTAAACTCTTACGACCTATTGAAATTCGTATGCCATTCATTCTCTTTCTATATTTCATACTTCGTTCACTTGCAAATTAACTTCTGAGTACTGAAATGGTACGAGTGGTGAAAGGATACAGAATTTGTTAGTAATTCATATGGAAATATTGACTTTTAGTTTAAAAACCTACATCCCCTTTAAAAGTAGGCGCACATTTCTATATATTTTATAATTTTAATGCAAAGATAGTAATAAATATTCTTAAAATATGTTTTATATTTTTAAATATTTAATTCAAATTTATATGGTATAATAACGATAACGTAAAATAATATGTGTATTTTTTATTCTTTAAAATGGTATTGTCGATAAAGATAAAAAATACTTTCCCTCTGGTGCAAAATAATGTTTGCTACTTTGCACTTTATAATTATTTACGCTGCATTTGTAGTGAGTTACTATGTTAAGGAAACAAAAGTTTTATCTCTTCTATTAAGTATGCTAATCAAATATACTGCACCTACGTCTTACTTCTGTTCTCTACCCTTCACGTCCTTTATTTCTTACTACTAGCCATGCTTCGAAGACGCAAACGTGAAATAAATGTTCTTCCCATCTACAACTTACTGTGTTAACCTGCGAATACAATTTCATGTTTATTTCCTTTACTATTTCTCACACTCAGCTTTGACTCAGACTTTCTAGTAACTTCATTTTTTTAATTATATTTCGTCTTTCAGTAATATTCTCAACCGGCTTGCTCTTTCTTCACTTAAATATTCAGCTTCCCCCTACATTATTAACAACCTCTTTTCCGCTCCTAGACTACTATTTGATTTCTTTAAAGTTTTGTTTTATACTCTTTTATGTTTTATGATATTTATCTTGGTTTATCATACTATTTCTTAAATCTTGTCCTTTAGACTTGGGCTTCAATTTCATCACCTTAGCCCGTTTTTTCCTCTGCCCCCGTTATCCATCAGACACTCTGCCACCACGTAATACGACCATCCGTCATGTTCCCGCAGCTTCCCACGCTTTCTCTGCTTGACGCTGTTACACGTATGCGTCCGACGTCATTGCCTCCGCTCCGTCATGCCCGCCAAGCGAACATCTCCCGCTACGTTATGCCCTTACCCCGCCTTCTCTTTTCTGCCTCTTTGTATTCCCTCCTCACTTTGCTTCACCCGTCCCTTTTATCTCCTCCAGCTAGTTCTCCCAACCATTTATTGCGTTCCTTCCAGTTCATTTCATCCAGCCATTCCGTCCCTTCGACTTGTTTCGCCCTCCACCCACTCTCTTCGCCCTCTGTAATTATTTTGTTCCCTCCGCCCATTTTGTCCCTCCAACCCATTTTCCTCCCTCTATCTCCGTCAATTCCGTGCAACTCAACAGTTGCCTTCATCCCCTCTGCGTTTCTAACCCACTCCCTCTCCTGCTTTTCTGCTTTCACTCGTGATACCATAGACTAAAGAGGTATAATTTTTTACTCTATGGTGATACCTATCCCGGGCCCTAGAATTCTTACGCACCTTTGTATCGCCCAATCCTCTCTCTCTCTCTCTCTCTCTCTCTCTATATATATATATATATATATATATATATATATATATATATATATATATATATATAGAAATAAACTGTGTAGTTTAAAACAAATTCAGCCTCACTTCAGGCACCATTTTTGATATAAATTGAACATATTGAAGATTTATTTCAACGTAATCCGTTCCGAATTTGTATAAATGGGCGCCAGGAAAAGATTACGCTAATACTATCATAAAAGTTAACATCCAACTCTAATTATAAATAAATTAGTTTCCGGCTACCTGGGTCGATGGGTTTCATAGAAATAATCACTATTATATGCTAATAGATGATTATCCGATCTGCCATCTATACAGAGTGGTCGAGGAATCTGAAAAGCAAATATATTTCTATCTTGCTACTTCGTTTCTAGAATTGGCTCAATGAGAATCATGTATTCATTTCACAAAACATGGAAATTTATTTAACAATTATGGTACTTTATGATTTTACACAATATAAAAAAAACCTTGGTCATGACCTGTTCCAACCTTATAATGTCGTATTCGTCTTCGCGCGCTCTTGGACCATCTTCATTCTTCTCCGACGTCGCTGTCCTCAGGTCCAGATACCATCTTCTCTCTTCTTTTCTTGCAGAAGCACACTTCAATCACCGTTCATCACTGTTTCCGAAGTTAATAAAGTCTCGTTAATAAAATTCGTTCGCCAATTTACGAATTCCAAGTTCATCCCACGCGTATGCTGAATACTCAACGATCAATAAACTATCTGCTGTTAGCATTCCAGTCCAGTTACTGATAACTTCGCCTAAGCCCTCAATGTCCTTCTAACTCGTTCACTTGAAATATTTTAAGTTTTACTGTCCACACATAGCATTCAAATTCGAAGTTCTATCAATATCTATTCCCTAGTAGATGCTTACAAGTCCCAAAAAACTCCTAACATTAATTGGAGCACGATCCGTTCAACACCACGGCATCAGTCAGAATGAATGCCTATCGTATTCTTTCAGCCCTGCAAAGCTCGGTCCATCTTTTCGATTGTTTATTTACAGACAACACTTGATGTACTTCCGTACCTAGCCAATCCCTAAATTTCTCACAAAATGAACTAGCCGACTGTCACTGCTTTTTCGGACAATCCCTGAATTCTATACAAAATGAACTAGCCGTCTCCGCGATTGTCACTGCATGAAGATTGTTGACCTTGACGACGGCTCGCTTACCGTTGCTATGCTAGCATATTCACATATATTTATCCCTATAATTTACGGTTTATAATAAATATTGTACCATATTATGTCACATATTGGTATGTCACTATATATATATATATATATATATATATATATATATATATATATATATATATATATATAGAGAGAGAGAGAGAGAGAGAGAGAGAAACATATCTTTCTTTCTTTCTTTCTCTCCATTTCCCCAACTGTATCGCCATATTCCAAGACATCCCCTACGACAGCAGAGGCGGAGGACGAAGCATGGTGGGGGAGGCTGAGGAGGCGGAGACCGTGGAGGCAGCGGCGGCCACTCAGGGACCTCGTAAAGGCCAAATTGATTCGCCGCTTTCTGCCGCCTCCGCGGAAACGGCCCCGCTAACGCTTACACTCCGTATCTACGATCAAACAAAGTCGTTTCCCCTGGCGACGCGAGCTCCGTCGGTTTCCCCTCCGCTGCTTTCTCTCTCTACCGCCACCCCACCCCGCGCGGCCGCCCTCGCGTGCGAAGCCGGATGCAGGGAGAGGCGGTGCGTGCGTGGCCGGATGTGGCCACAGGAGCACAAATTTAATATTTCCATAAACCTATTTTCGCGACGGTTTTAACTACTTGCTCAGGAAATGAGAGGACCCGAAATTATGCGGAGACGTAGGGAAGAGGAGGAAGCCACACTTACCAATTATGCCTCAAATTGCAACAATTTTTATGGGTGTTACTTTTCTGAAGATTTTAAATCTGACTTCAACCAGATAGGAAGAAAATGTCAGCCGCAAGACAAAATACTGTTTTAGGTATGAGCGTCGTTGAACACAAAAATGATTAAAAGTCCAACATTTTACATTAATATTAGAACAACGTTATTTGTTTCAACAAATTAAGAGATACTAATAGAAAATCACAAAGTATGCACTTAATGAGAATCACAAGTGAAAATAGATTATGAAGTTCGTATGATTTCGGAGTTGACGAGTTAAACTTTTAGGATTTTTTATAATAGTGCTATGAAAAATGCCTATAACTCAATATTTATAAAATATCATCATCCCACATGCACTACGGTTGCTCTTTGTGATTAATTCTAACACTGTTATTTTAATTACAAGAAAACCTAAGCCTTAGGTAACGTATTACGTTGGAGTCCAGATGTTTAAACAGAAATTAAAATGCAGTGTCATTCTCTAAAGCCATCATTCCATCAGTGTAAATATTCAGTGTAAAATATGCACAGACCGCTGTAGATTAATTGTTTACAATCTTTAAAAATGGCGAACTAGAATCGTAGAATTAATTTATATCCTATGACTGTCTACTTGAAAGTGATCTGGCATCTCATCACTTCAAATGGATATAATGTTTGTTTGTAATCAATATTTCTATTCGCAATATTTTACTCCGAAAAGATCGCCAGAAAAAATTGCCAAGTTAGTTGTGATTAGAAATTCAACATTAGGAATATCGTCGCAATACTCTTGTTAGAGGAAAATGTATCCGAGCCTCAGTAAGTTGGCACATCGCGAAATAGCACGGGGATTGATTTCAGAGTTCGTATCCGAATATACTCGTACCTGTACCGGTGACTGACTAAGTTACGATTTTCTTCAACATGTTCAATGCATACTCCATATTAAACGAGATCACGTTATCTCCCTGCGAAATAAATTTGTAGTAAATGAGTACTCTTTGGCAACCCTTACCCACAATTTGCTCCTTGGAAGTTTTGTCTCAAAGAAAAAAGTAGGAATATGACTAGCCTACGACGTCACTTGTTTCTGCTCATGTAAGCATTTGCCGCATTTGTTTGCACACAATGAAAGTTACTCCTGCTCATGTTTCAACAGTATGCCGTTACAACAACTGTGAAGTTTACATCACGGAACCGTAAGTATTATTTCCCGTAATATTAAACGCGAATACAAAAACACCAGTTCGAGTCATTTTTCGGTCGGAACCTGACACAAAACTTCCATATTAAATGAAGCTTTGTTTGAAAATGTTAAACATCGTCGGATGATGGGATCGGAATGACGTCACGAGGTGGGGTGAGCGGCGCCGGCGGAAGGCGCACCGCTGCGCCAAGACGTTCCGCGTTATCGTCCGTGCGCCCGTTGGCGCGACGAGGCGCTCGGCGCCGCCCCCGCTTTACGACGAGCAAACACGCGCGATCAACCGCCCTGCCCTCGCATGCAGTGCCCCCCGCGCCTTCCACCCCCGCTTCGCCATACCGCCTCGTCTGGTGTTCCACAGGGTTTGCTCTCCTGTACTTCATGACCCATTTCCATCCGTACTAGTTTAAAGGGTACTTTTACGGCGTTGCGCACCTGTGTTTCATCATTTTCTTAATGTGTTTTTTTTTCTGTTTCACAGTGTCAAAATGCGTAGTGTTTGGCCAAAATTTGATGCAAAGTTCTCCATACTTCGGAGTTTTGTGGTTCAAATTTTGGTGTATTTCCTTTACATTTTTTCATGACATCGGAATCAACATTATTTTCTCTTTATTTTCCTTTTGCTGCTTTTCAGTATTCTCTACACACACGTGATTAACCGTTGTCTCATGCGTCACCTCCTGTGCTTTGCATCCTCGACCCTCCGTTTTGGTGTTCCACAGGGTTTTATCTACTGTCCTTCATGATATTGCATCATGTGCTTTTGTTTTCTTATAACTTGATCTGAGATTCACTATGAGCGTTATTTGGTCAATCTTGGTTGTTCTGAGTTGCAAGCTTTGGAGATTCATGGTATATATGTTTGACATCATTTCATGAGAGACCGCCGCTGTGACCGGACTCATTTTCGTTGCATTTTCTCTTTATTGTCTCAGTTCTAGTAGTCAATGTTTTTCCTACTTATTTGTCTGTAAGATTCAAATGAGATACCATCTAGGATAACTCTATGTCATCCAACTTCTGCTGACTCCACGAGACCATTATTTTCCACTTCGCATTAAACAAACGTATTTTGTAATCAAAGTAGAAACTATCGACAGTTTTGTTCATTATTTTCTTGTTTCTTCTCTCTTAGTTTTGAATCACCCTCCGCAGCCCCATGGCCAGTATCTACTAGCTCGATTTTACCAATTTTAAAAATTCTGCGTATTTCTCTAGTCAATTACTTATCATTCTATGGACCATATTGTCTTGCTTCTTCGTTCTTAGATCGTCTACTTGTCGCCATTTAATCACACCTAAATCAATCCACCGTTATTTTTTTTATAATATCTGAGGGTTCATTTCTTTTCCGTGCATTCCCAACACATTCTCTTGATTCTTTCTCATTGAATACCCCACTGATACTTTTCAGTATTTGTTCTTAAGTTTCGTTTGTTTTTGCATTTTCTACTGTATCTCACATCTTTTATACTTATTTGACTCGCTGCTTCTTTTATTCCTCATATTTTATTTACTTACATCTTGGCTTGTTAACTTGTTCTTCAAATTCCTTTCTAAGAACTTTGTCCAATTGAGCACAAGAGCATTTTCAACTTATCTTGCAGTAATTACCTGTTTTACATTCCTTGCTGCTAATTTGAATATTATTTTGAACCACAAAGGACCACGATTTCATCTAAAAATCTGTTTATCTTTATTGATAAGTCGATTATTTATTTAACTTTGATCTACAGAGTGCGTCGTATTTTTAGAACGACCTCTTTTCTTCTCAATCCCAATTAACTACGTAAATTACGCATTGGTTTAGAAGTAAATTCTCATCATACTCATTAGCTCCGTAAATTTTTATCATCTGTCATTTTATTTGATAATTTTCTCTACTTTTATTTGTATGCCACGTTCATCCCTTCATATATTAGTAATCCGTTTCCATTTCCCCACCTCTCCTTTGCTCTCCTCCTCTGATCACTTCCACCCGTGACCGACCTCACCCCTTTAGCCTTCACAGAAATCCCCTCTCCCCCCTCGTTTCCCGGTTCGAGGCACTTCGTTACTCTTTATAGAGACAAAGAAGAACCACCGGATAGTTCGCGATGGTCGAGGGGGTTATAGTCGTAAATTTCGAAGAGCTGGACTCAATCCTGCCAGACACGCTCCTGCTGAAAAACTCTGCAAGTTGCCTGGTATTCGCCTCCGGGAACTAATGTTCTCTTCTAAGTCCATCACACGAGAGGAAAGTTTTACGGCGCGGGGAATATTTCATTTCATTAAACGCGATGTATCGTGCACGTAAATCGTGCGAATCTGGTTTTAAACTGCGTCGGAGCCATTACAGTTCGTCAGCATTTCAGGATATGACGGTTAAAGCTCAGAAACGGGCACACTGTTTACTTCAAAACACTAGATATGTGAAAACGAGCTCCGTACGGAGCTTTACGTTCTCGTAAAATGATTTGCATTTTAGTTTCCTAAAACAATTTTTATGCATATTTCCATACTATAAATGTATAGTGTTATAAGTTAGAAATGCACGCAAATCTCCATATAAAGTGGTCGTTTCTATGATTTTATGTTAATCTTAATTGGATTTAAACAACCAATTTTAGTAAATTCTCATTATTTACGTATTTTCACGGAAATGTATTTCAGCGATGCACCTACCTGATAGTGATCATTATACGTTAGTACATGAAATATTCCTTTTGTTACACATATTTTAGAATTGTTTTAATTGCTGATATGGCCGAACATTTACTTCCATGCAGATTATGTAATAACATCATCCAGATTTTCATCAGATTTAAAAAAGTAAACAAATTTCAGTAAAATTCTACTCGTCTTTATTTTATTTGCTCTAAACGTGATTCAGAAACTATCTTCAATTCATTTTCTCGTTTTGACGCACAAGTGCAGGGAACGTTTTGATTCTATTAAACACACTAAGAAAAGTAGTACATCGTTCTGAAGAAACATGGCATTATATGAGTTAATTCTTTAGTCCCGTCATTCCAAAAATACGAGCGAGTAGAAAACGTTATTCATATAAAATTTAGAAGCGTTATCTCAAATTAAGCAAAACAACATGAAAGATATCACTATTAATATTAACTCATACTAATAGAAAATATTACATACCAATAAATAATATAAAAAATTAGTGTTTTACGTGCAAGAACATCCTTTGTTTTAGCAAACAAAACTGCTTTACACTTACAACCCAAATAAATCACTCTTCAAATACCACACGTAACACACTGCAGTACTCAAAAACACATTCAGACAAATAGATGTCCCGTTTTCGTACTCAGCCGATAAGGAACTGCGCAAGGGCACGAGAAGAACGAGAAAGGAGTCAAAAGAGTCAAATGAGTCAAATATGAGCGCGAGCGAGTGCGGAGGGTGCGCAGGCCCCGTCGGCTGGGATTCGCCCTCTCTCAAAACAATCTCGGGCGGGCGACGTAGCGGCGACGACGTTTTGCGTAATAAAACGCACCCCTGTCCCCCATCCCTCTCCCCGCTCACACGCCGGCTCTCGCCCTCACCCCCATAAAAGAAATATATGCGCCCGACTTAATCTTAATAAAGCGAAGCGGCGACGCCGAGGCAGAGGTAGCTCTGTGTGCCGCACTTTCTCCATAAACGTAACTTACCGCCGCGCTGCCGTGGCGTAGGCTACGGGCTAACGGCCCCGGTAGCGGTGGAGGTGTCAGAGGTGGAGATGGAGCAGGAGGAGATCGGGGAGAAGGGGAAGCAGGAGGGAAGCGGATGAAATAGTTGTGGTGGGAAGACGGGTAAAAGAAAGAGATTGTGCATGTGGAAGTAGTGATTTGACTGGATTTTTTTAATGATCACGCCTATGGTATGCATTTACTGAGACAGTTGATTGATTGTTAGTGATTCCGGGGTTGTCAACTACTAAGGGTCATTGTTCCCGTAAGTGTAGTGATTTTTTTCTCGGGAGGTGGCGGTAATCTTCTCCCACTGGATGGTGAGATCCGGCGTCGACCTACCGTCGACTAGCGGTTTTTCCCTCAACCAAGTATCTTCCACCAGCGGGGCAGACGAGTGAGTAATATATAAAGAAAAAGATGAAAATTGCCATGTCTCTCCTTTTCATTAAAAATCAGTAGAAATAACATTACAATAATGAAAGAATTGCCCAAATATTTGAAGGCAAAGATATTTATTTTATTTTATTATATTATAAGAGTATTAATGCACAAGTTACATTGAAATCAGCCGGAAGAAAAATACCCAAACTTAAAACTAAAAATGTAAGAATACAATCAAGTAAAAATGCAAGAATCAATCGAGTGTGAAGTGAAGAGTTAATTTTCTTACTTTTCAAGTCATGTTAAGTACTACCGTTTCCATCATCGTCCAGAAACAACTTTCAAAATATTATTGTTTTCTCAGATTTATAAAAGATTTTAGGAGCATCACAATACAAAACGTCTTTTCGACTTTCGTTCTACAAAAGTAACGAGAAAATAAACTGAAAACACCAAACATCAGTGGGTACAAATAAAAGAATGACTGACATCACTGCGTCGTCGACATAGTTAAAGAAATTAGTTCGCCCACACAAAAATAACCTAGCGTCCGGAAGGTGGAGCACAACATTTCGACACAAACAGTGCTTATGCCTGTGACGAGGCACCTCCCCCCAGGCGGGAGAAGAAAGAAATGTTGAAGAACTGAGCGAGAACAAGGCAGCTCGACAGCTCGCTAGCAACGCCGCTGGAAGTGAGGGCGCTCGCAACGCAAGGATTCCATAACGCTAGTGAGGTGGAGGTTGCCTCGCGGGAGGGGGCGGGGCGGGAGGGCAATACCTCCGCCGGGATTGGTTCCCC
This sequence comes from Teleogryllus occipitalis, assembly GCA_011170035.1. Taxonomy (NCBI): domain Eukaryota; kingdom Metazoa; phylum Arthropoda; class Insecta; order Orthoptera; family Gryllidae; genus Teleogryllus; species Teleogryllus occipitalis. The sequence continues at coordinate 128,462 of BLKR01001404.1, forward strand.
AGACCCTTACGCCGGGCGGCGGCGCTCCGCTCGGGACCCGTAGACGGGCGCGTATGATGGGCCGTTGCGGGAAGCAGCTGCTTGGGAACGAGGCGCTGCCACTAACCCGCTTGCGGCGCGCTGTGTTGTTACAGGGCAAGTTTTTATAGGGCGCGCCACCACCACCGCCGCCGCCGCCGCCGCCGCCCGGTCGGTCGGCTAGAAGAAGCGCTTGTTGCGACGTGTGAATTTTTAAGTCTGGTACGTCGTCTCCGCGCACAATGGACCGAAACGTGGCGTCTAAATATTTAATTTGACTACTAGAAAAGTACGCTTTCTGTTGTGAGACGACGTTTGACTCCAACAACATAAACGTGCGATGAAGAAGAAATTTGTGGTTTGTTGCGTGTTTCCCAAATAAGCCACTAAAATATATGATTGAGTAAAAAACAAATATTGCAACCATTTTATCTTGATACGACTATCTATCTATCTATCTATCTATCTATCTATCTATCTATCTATCTCTCTCTCTCTCTCTCTCTCTCTCTATATATATATATATATATATATATATATATATATATATATATATATATATATATATATACACGCACATACAATACTTATAACTCTCACTTAATAAAATGATTGATCCAGACAAATCTTCGATTTCACAGATGCTGTTATGTGTAGCGCGAAGCTTTAGTTGAGAATGAGCAGATTAAAATACTCATCTTGCGCGAATCGTTCTGGATTTAAGTATTAACAGCTAAACATGTTTTACACTTCACATATACGTTCAACAAAAAAGTGTGCTACATTTTTGTGCGCAACAAAAATGACAACCTGAAAATCCTGTTTTTAATTACATGAAAAAATATTTCAAAAAAATACATTTCTCTTGTAAAAAATATAATTAAAATAGGGCACAAGATAGCTACAAGAGAGTCTTTTGAAGCTAAATAAGGATTTGCTTAGGATAAAAGAAGTGACAATTTTTGAAGAGTCACTTTTCTTATCCACAGACTATCTGTGGCCCAAGATAAAGGAAAATATAATATCCTACAAAACACTAATTATAAATTCGTGACCATTTTACATGCAGTGTTTGCTTACACGTATGTATGTACCCTACACTAATTAGACTTTCCCTTCTTATTACACGTGTTCATAAATATCAACTGAGCATTTCATATTCTTTGTCATCTTTATATTTCCTGTGAGATATTTTAGCTGTTGCCCATTTATTATTCAAATTTATTCAAATATAAACAACAAAACGTGGAATTGTACGCAAGTTTGCGGATCTAGCAAGAGTTTCACATGCGCCTTACAGAGTAATATTTTCAAAATGTTTCACCAACTTTATTCGAAAGAGCACACACTCTCAAAATAGTACTTCACATACTTCTAATGAAATGTACGTAAATAGAGTCGAAAAATATCTCTCTTCTGAGAATCATAAAAAAATATAAATAAAATATGTTGACGAGCATTCTCATACAATTTTATGAGTATTTATTTTAATTTTTTGTATAGTATTTTGTTTGTATTTATTTCATTTGAGTAGGGAAGTTTACTTTATGACCATCGTTTTACTTTAAAAAAAGTTCACTCCCCTCTCAAGGTGCATGGAAATAAAACACATTACCATTACCATAATGATGGTTCCCAAATTACTGAATAACTGCAACATCGTATTAACGACTTTTGCAAATCAATATTTTATTAAATTATACGATATGCATTTAATGAGATATCTAATAATGCGGATTATGTTCTAAAATGTGTTTATCATTACTGATTCGCAATGTTACATTATTATCTAAAATACTTCTCTCTTGTAAATTAGTAAATATTATAACAACCATTTTAAACAACAACAACAAAACTTCTATTTAACAATGAACGTACACTTTACATATTCTTTCTCGTATGCTTATCAATTTATTTACATTTCAGTACATTCAATACTTCAAAAATGTACGTTCGAAGATGCAAATAATGTACAGAAATATCGATTCCAATCGATATTGAAGTGTTCTGTGGAACATTTTGAAAAGAAAGATTTTTAGTGGAGATCCCGTCTCTTGTCCCACGCATGATATTCTCATCCGCACTGGCAGTCCGCATCCCGCGCGGAGCAGTTGCATTGGCGCTCGCGTAATGTTATGAAGATAACCTCATTCGAGATCCGAGGGTGCGACCTCCGTCCGGCGAGCGAGGCGCGGGCGACGTGACAATTCGGCGCACGCGCGGCGCAGCGAAGCGCGCGTTCTGCTGCACCTGCGACCGCCACACACACACACCCGCGCCCCGCCCCTCCGCCACGGTCACGTGCGTAATGGGCCGTGTCGCCCCCCGCCTGCACCCCGCTGCGGCCCCGCTGACGCGCCCCGCACCCCACTCTGGCACCACGGCGAAGCGCGGCGCCCCTCACCCGACTTCCACCCGGAGAGGTGGCTCAGTGCATCAACTGATGTCACTCCAGTACCGCTGACCGGGACGTCCTATGTTTCCACTCCCGATGGTGGTAGGATTTTCGTCACTAGCTTGTGAGCTAGGTCGATTTCAGTCACTGTCTGGAGGAGAATTGTAGCGACCGGCTGCTCTGGTCGGTATTTTTTCCGTGGTTTCTTCGATCAACACCAGGCGAATGCCGGAGCAGTACCCTAACGAACGGGCCACGGACCGCGCGCAATCTTTCCCTCCTTGCCTTGTCCTATCCTCACCCCTTACACTCACACACACTTACACTAACATGCACTACACTAACACACATGCCGGGAGACCGGTCGGGGACGAAGAGCTTGTCTTGGCTGCGCCGGTGCCCTTCTGGTGGGAGATATCTGCTTGAGGAAAAGCCCGCTAGACGACAGTAGGTCGGCGACGGATCTCGCCATCCAACAAAAGAAGATCACAACCTACCGATAAAAAAGATGCCCTATACTTACGGTATTATTTTCCATAGAAGTTGGCGCGCCCTGAATTACTAACAATCAAACACCTGTCTTCACGCATCGTCTCTGCACTTGGTCCTTCTCTTATTTCTGAAGCCAAACTAAGACCATAATTACTTTGGTTTATTGTTATTGTTTTGATGGTTCAGTATCTCAATTGTAATAATTCAACATGCCAATATCGCTGGTAATGACAACACTTGAATTACTTCAATTATTTAAATGTCAACCACCATTCACCGCTAAACCAATTAGTTTCTCAGATCTACTACGAACTCTCGAAAAGTAAGCATTGCTGAAAATGAAGATGGCTACTTTCAAAAAGAATATTTTTCTGATTGTTCACATCTGTTAGGACAATTAGGCGGGGTTTTGGAAGCTCTCAACTAACAACTCATATCAGATAACCAAATACTTGTTTATTATGTTGAATATGGTTTATTTTATCAAATGGGAAGAAGTAGTGGGAAATGTCCCAGATTAAAGTTCTAAAAGTGAAAGGTGTTTTACTATTTGGAGATAGAACGGACTACAAAGAAAAAAGCCTATATTTTTTATGTATTAAGCTGTCAAAGGATGAAAAGTATTGTGTCCAGTTAATATTGAAATGTAACGATTGTCCCGTTGTTCCCAACCTCTCACTGCTTCTTAACTCTTTCTCAAAGATCACTACATTTTCCTTGTAAATGATGCGATTTGACCTGAAAAATTGAAATGAATCTTCTATCAAAGTTCAAATTATTGGTTAAGGACAGTATCAAAATTATACCGCAAAAATCATTGCAGCAATTGATATGAAATCTCGTCGTATTGTGAAGACCGAAAATAAGTAAGACTAGAGAGAGAGATATTGCCATGTCTATTGCATTACCAGTACGAATCAAAGTTCATTCCTAGTCCAATTTTAGAAAAGTATCAAAGACACAGAAGATGTTAATGACATCTGATGAAGGTCGGTCTTTGACGTTTCTACGTTGTAATTTTTTATTCTCAAAAAAGAACAAGCAAATAAAAGTAATTTTCTAAAACATTTTTAATTATTAATTTCTAAAACATTCTTTTAAATAATTATTTCCTTCTACAATTTTATTTGTATCAAATGATATTTTCTATCCAGATTTCTAATTAATTATATCTCAAATGGTATCTGCAGAAATTCTAGAATTATCAACTGCTGATCTGCCTAAGTCACGTTTTGAGGAATAATAAATGTTGATATTGATAACCCGCTTGTCAACCAGAACTTCGAATTCTTCTCTCTCTTTCAATCTACATTGCGCTTCCCGCTTTGACCTTTCCCAGAATGCTGATTACCTTCGATTTTCTTAAGAAAACTTCTCGCGCCATCTGTTGGCCAGCCTGAGCGCCCAAAGTCGACGGAAGTGAGAGTGATTTGAATATAATTTCTCGGCAAGCAATCATTTAAAAAAGTATCCAACTTTGGAAGGGCTTATCGCTCGGCGAAATGATTTTGTCTACTTATGAGTTCCTCTGTTCGTTTACTTCCTTCCGCGTTCATCGACTTTACTGGAAAACTTTATTAGAATCTTATTCGGGCTGGCGGAAATATATCTCCTTTCTTTTAGCAAACAGCAAAACTTACCCTTTGTAAATCTTTAGTAACTTCGAGTCGAGAAATACAGGCATTACATTAGCAAGTGAAATGGAACACCTAGAAATCAATACCTAACGAGCCGTTTTCTTAACGGAATATTTAAAGTTCTATTTTCGTGAGTTGTTATTTAATTACTTTTCTCCCCGAACTGTATCCAATTACTCTTGTCGACTTTCTTAACCCACTAAATTTAACTAAATGGTTTAAAACGATTCCTTTTAAGCGCGAGACTGTTTTCTGTTCACAAGTCCTTAACTGTTTTCTAAATACGATTAAAGAGTTTTTTACAATTGTGAACGAATTTTTGGACCGAATCAAACGTATAAGTTTTCTGCTGATGTATTAACCCGATTAAAATATATAAGTGTGGTAAATAAATTTTAAGCTACAGCTTTTTAAAGATTTACGTATTATGTACACTTCAGTTGAATTGTGATTCTTGCTAATTCTGGAAATAGATAAGTATTCATATTATTCAAAATGGGAGACCAAAATAGGAACGAATAGTTTCGAAGCATACTTCGGACATAATCCGTTAGAAGTTGACATAACCCAACGGGCGATGGCTAGGGGAGGTGAAATACGTTATGGTGACTAGCAATAGTAAATATGGATAAACAGGGATCTGACTTCTGTTGGGAATATTATACGACCAGTGAAAGACAAATTGTGTATGCGAGTTTCAGTGTTCGACTTTGTCGGTCGTTAATATCCATTTTCACTGTACCACCAATTCTAACCTCAATATATCTTAGTTGACACGTGCTACTTCTTGCGAACACAAAGAAGTCTCATACTTTGACAATGACCTTACTTTAGACTGCAGCGCTCTGTGGCTGATACCTTCACTAGGTGGATGAATACCGAAATGATCCATTCCTTGTCATTCATGAAGCTTCTCTCACTTTTTCAGTCTGATTTGTGATTTATCCGATCAAGCATAATATTAGCCATATTTTGGTCAAGTCATGACATTTTCCGAACATTAATATTTTCTATTTGCATGGCGTACATAAGGATGGTTTTGGGAATAAGCAATCGGTTAATTTTCTACTCTTTACATTCTTCATATCATAAATGCGTCACGTTAATGTCTTTTCTGTGAAATGAAGAAATATATGATGTTAAATTTATAAAATAATCATATTAAATAAGATTAGTTATAGTACTTGTACGAGATAATAAAGGCAGTGCATCATTCGGGCCCATAGTCAGGTTTTTGCAAATCGAGGTCGGAGACAAGATTCAAAGATCTCGACGTAACAAATACTATTAATCTGTTCTTAAAATTTCCAAGAGTTTGAGTTTTTTTTAAGAAATAATGATAGCGAATTCAATTACTGTTTATTCATTTCTCATTACCTCTTGACTTTGAAGTACTTTTTGCTCAAACATTACAAATCAATTTCACCAAACATATACAAGAGACGCGCTGCATAATATCGAATTTCTTGCAACTCTCTGACATCTATTTTTATCATGCAAGATAAACCTTGCATCTCACTCACTGCTGGCAATGTAAATCCGATTCGGCAAAAATTGTACTGTACAACATCCAATGCCCTTCTGTAATGAAAGTTTATTTCTAAAATAACAAATCTCATAGCACGTTTACTTTCTCAGTTTTCTTTTCTTTTGAAAAGATGCATGCTTTATATAAAGTGCCTTTTTGATCCTTGGTTCGAAAAGTCACATATAAAATGGAATTTCTTACAAATAAAACTACTTCGAAGCTCTTTAATAATTTTTCCTTTAATCATTTTTCCTTTCATGCAACTTGTAAACCCATATTGAGGTTAGAATCCAGACTACGATTAATTATCAACCTAATTGCTGCCATAACGTAAGTAAAAATTTTATTCATGAATTATTCATTTACGTTGTTAAGATTTATTTCAAGTGCCACTCTTTTTATTCACTTGAATTCAGATTAAATTATTATGTGATAACAATTTTTTAATATGAACGTGATATAATTCCTTACCATAAAGGCATAGTTTGTGGCAATTCTTAGGTTGAAAACAAAATCGAAATATGTTTCCTCAAGAACGTGAGCTACATTAATATTAATTGAAGAAGGACTTACCTCGTCAAATTTCAGATTAAATGAACAATGTGTTTTTCTACTGAAACTGCGAAGTTCCTTACCTGTAAAAAAAGAGAAAATGACTCATTAATATAGTAGATCGACACATGCGTATTAAGAAACATCATCTGGTAAAGTACGTTGCACTATTTGAACATTCAAATATCCTGAACTTTTTTCTACATATCAAAATATTTCTTCCCCAATAATTATACGCTAAAAATGACGGTTTGGTTCGATGATGTATGATGTCACCGTTTTGAAACCCCGTAAACTTGTTACTTCTTGATAGATAATTATCATAAAGAAATGTATCAAACGTATTCAAGTCGAAATATGTAGAATGGTTGAGATTATTATGCTGAAGAAATCAGCAGGCCTGAACGTATGTTGCTTCACATGACACGCTGTAAGACATAAAACTTAAATTGATTTCTTTTATATTCAAGACCAGCGCAATTTAAGCGCTAGAACTAAGTATCTCGAGTGTAAATTTACACTTAGCAATATTAGAATCTTTAACCACAAACAGTGCTCTTTTAATGTAGTTCAGGGCATACTCATAGTTAGGTAGCTGTTTGAGAAGTGAAAATAGCATCGTTCTGGAACCCAACTATCCAAATCCCCTGAACTGAATTACATCATATTGTACTCTGTGCAGTTTACCCTCCTAATATTGTTAGAAGGTTAGACTGTATTTACAGACCCAAAGGCATTCATTGCGAATAAATACCACTAGTTTCGAAAATCACAAAATTAATTTAACTTAACTTAGATGTCAATATTTTCCTTTAAGAGCAAAACATCCAAAAATATTCTTCTAGAATGATCAAAGAAACCCCATTTTGTATTTTTTCGCCTAACATAACGGACATGTCTCGTACCCCATCGGAAATTCCAAATCCTAGTTTTAAGGACAGGTTAAGAATCAGTTGAGATATGCACGATTTATCGGTGTAACAGGTGTTGAATATGCCCCTTCTAATTTTCTTAATACTTTATATGCAAAATTCTGCTTTTTTGCCCTAAATCTGTTTGATACATCTCTAGGAGATAATAATTATCTTTTAATATAATACTTACATCATCTTATCGTCCAATCGAACAAATCCGTCATCTGCCCTATGGTTATTTATTACATATAGAAGAGATATATTTGTAAACTATTATATTTATTGTAAAGTATTATATTTGTATTTTATTATACGTTATATTTGTGCAATACCTTTTACGATGTCTTTATGAAATTTATTTACAATAAACATTATTATTATTATTATTATTATTATTATTATCATCTTTATAATCTTTAATCTGAGTTGATCCCAAATTCTTTCGATACCTATCGTTTGCTTTACATACAACGCTTGTTTATCGCGGGAAATCTCAGATGCTTCCGAAATGAGGTGTTGGCAGGTTTGGCGCTCACGTACTCGATTCAAGGTTTACGCTCGCAGGTTGTGGAAGAGACGACGTCTTGGGATCGTAAAGGTCGGGATCTGTTCGGCTGCGAGTTGCCAGCTGAAGTCACGAGGTGCATCTCCTACATGGGCTGTGGAACCCGCCGCATGGAATAATAGAAGAGCTGCACCTCACACGGCGTTTTACTTCGCGCATCGCTTGGTCCAACTCCAGTCGCTTCAGAAGCCTTTTTAAACACAAGGCACAAGTCGTGTAAAATGGTGCTGCTCATATACCTAGTTTTCTTGGCAATTTACATTTCATTATTATCTTAGCTTTAATATGTCTCCGAAATGTGTGAGTGAGCTCTTTAAATATTACTCAAGTAACCAGTTGTCTTATTCAGCACACGTGAATTCTTCATGTCTCCTTAATACACCTACATCAAAATGTCTTTTCTTGCACGATCATATGTTTTCACATTATTATATTTCCCTACGATCGATTATGTCATCTTCCTATCACTTGTGTACGTACCAGTGTTCTTCATCGAATAACATTTTCTCTCTTTGATCGCTGGAATACCCCCTAACGTGTATTGATTGATTAGTATTTCCGGACTCGTCAACAGCTATGCTCGTTGGTCTCGTAAGTGTAGTGCATGTAATTCTCCTGGAGGTGGCTGTGTTCCTCTCCAATGAAACGTGAAATGTGGCACCGACTTACGCGTCGAATTACAGGGTATCCCTCTATAGACATCTCCCCCATTGAGGTGTCACCTCAGGTGGGACAAGCTCTAAGCTTCCAAATGATCTCGCGACATGTGGTGTAGTGTTGTGCATGTAAGTGGGCGAGTGTGTTTGTGTAAGAGAAGAGGAGGACATGGATGAAGATAAACTGCAGGCCACCCATGGTCTGTTTGTTAAGGTTCTGCTCCAGCATTCGCCTGGTATTGACCAGGTAAAACATGGAAATCGATTGTCCAGAGAAGCTGACCTCTAGAACTCTCCTCCAGGCAGTGGTTGAATGTGAGCGAGCTAGTGTCCAAAATCTGCCACCATCGGGACTCGAACTCTAAGACATTCCCGGTCACATCGCTGCAGAGGCAAAGGTAATGTTGTCACTGAGCCAACTCAGCCAGTACCCCTAACGTATCTAGCGGGAACGTGCATAAGAGTGTAATTGCGAACAGCCACCCCGCGACTTTCTGACCCGCACCGCTTCCTCCTCACCATTCACTTCGCGACAGCACCGTCGGATTTTTCTCGCAGCCCAGCTCCCGCTGCACCGCCACGTTAACTTTTTGCTCCTCTAATCTATGCGGGCCAGTCTCGCCGCGCACTAAAAGCCGTATTATCTTGGATAAACACCTCGAAATCCCGGCCGCACTAAAGCGACGGCTTAGGGCGCGCGAAAGTTTTTGGACGGCTATTATCCGAGGAGAAAACATGGGCCGCGTTGATCTTGGGAGTACGACGCCACGCCCGAGGTGGACCGCTGTATTATCCCCTCCGACTTCGCCCGCTCGGTGGCGGGCCGATTTTTGTGAAATTCACGATGGCTCTGGCGTTCCTCGCCTCCCCAGTGAATGCGATTTCGCGATAAGTTCGTTCTCCGCTTGGTCACGAGCTTTGAAATATAAATACGCGTTCAAAATAGATGAATGTCGTTCTACGGAGCGTTAAGCTAAAATCCGAAGGCTTCTTGTTGTAACACTAGCGGTAATTAATCAATCTACTTTTACGCGTATTTGTTTCTATTGATTGATTGATTGATTTTTTCGTGTTTCCGGGCGCGTCAACTGCTTCGGTCATTAGTCCCGTTAGTGTAGTGCATGTTTTTTCTCGAGAGATGGTGATTTTCCCCTCGCTGGATGGCGAGATCCGGCACCGATCTACCGTCGGCTAGTGGGGTTTCCCCCTAACCCGGACTCTCCTACCAGCGGGGCACCGCCCCAGCCCGGACAAGTTCTAAGCTCCCGACCGGTCTCCCGGAATGTGTGGTAGTGTAGTGCATGTTAGTGTAAGTGAGTGTGTAAGGGGAGAGGATAGGACAAGGAATGGGAAGGACAGATCGCGCGCGGTCCGTGGCCCGTTTGGTAGGTACTGCTCCGGCATTCGCCTGGTGTTGATCGGAGAAACCACGGAAAACTACCGATCAGAGCAGGCGGCCTCGAAGGCAGGCTAGAATTCTCCTCCAGACAGCGACTGAATTCGACCTAGCTGAAAAGCTAGTGTCGAAAATCCTGCCGCTGTCAGGACTCGAACCTAGGACCTCCCGGTCAGAGGCGCTGCAGTGGCATCAGTTGATGCACTGAGCTACCGCTCCCGGTTTGTTTCTATTAATATCGTTTATTAATTATGTATATTATACAAAAAATTGTAAAATGTCTTGTTTATTGAACCCAAATCACCTCAACAATCCTTATTTTGAATGTATTTCAAAATAAATTATAATTTAATATAGTAAATTATTACGATCAAATGTAAACATCACTCCTCAGCGTTTTGAAATATTGCTCTGAAAGCAAATGCCAAGCGGCAGAGGTTTTAATATTAGTTTATTTCAGTAAACTGAAGGAGAATCGTCTCTAAAGGAACATTCTAATTATAAATATTCTTCAAATTTTAGATAAATGTATCACCTTATATGAAATAATTCTTTGAAATGACAATTTTATAGTAACGTGTCAAACATTGTTAGTATAATAAAGAAAAAATCAATTTTTTTGTCAAACAATTTTTAAGGGGCATGAGAAAATTATTTTAAAAATATAGCAACCGCAACATACAAAGTAATTGTGAATTATGCATTTGACTGCAATTAATATCCTTACGACAAAAAGCTTAGATGAACCACATGGCATCAAAATTAATGTCAGCAACATTTGCCAGCAGTTTCTGGCAAGGCAGTTTTGTTGGTAGCGTGCCACATGTCCCACACTCAGTCTGATAGTCTCGTAGAAAAACAAAGAGACTTCATCCTAATGAGGAAACATTAGCATTGTATGAATTATATTCAAATTTCATTATTTATATTTTTATAAAAATAATAGAGGAATAAAGCCAACAAGATGGAGTATATTAAATATTTTTCACTAATCATTACATTTCATTCAGCCTTCATTTAAGATTTTCATGTTTGTGCAATTAAGAAAATTGTACAGTAATTGTATTGAAAATGGTAATAATAGTTTTTTACTAATATTTCATAATTCTTCACACGAAGCAACATGTATTTATTTTGAGAATCACAAGAGTTGGGGGACATTTAAAGAACAGTTAGGAAATATCGCGCTAAAAAATAAAGTATGATAACTTAATGTACTCAATTTAACAAGCAAGGATTGTGGAGAAAATCTATCTTCTTAAAAAAAATATCTATTCTTGCGACATAGAATATCTAACCTTTCTCAGTTGGATTTTATCTTGAAATTACAAAACAGACAAGAGAGAATAATTGGAGTTATTGATCTACTTAATGAACAATAGTAAAAGTCAAGTTTCAAATGAAACTTAACATATAACCTTCTCACGAGTGAAACAAATAGAGACGCTATATATACTTCACAAATCTAGTAAAGAATTTCCGTGAACTTGAGGGCCGAATCATTAATAAATCTCTCTTTGCAATTGTTACGAATCTATAGAACGCAAAATCGTGTATTAGCGTATGCACACATGGATGCCAGCGATCATTTGTAACACCCCCATTTGATTCAGCTGCAGCAGTATTGCCACCAAATGTCGCTCTCCGCTGGCCTCTCTCTCTTCAAGTACTTTAAATAAGAACACTTTACGATCAAACAAGCAAATGAATTGTTCATGAAATTGTATATCCAGAATCAATCGGCGAATGTTACCTTCTCCGTTTCCAGGGATTTCTTGCTCCTTACTACTCACCGATTCGTTTGCTGATGTACGTTTCCCAATGTTACGTCAAACTTCGAAGATTTTGAAGATGCTACTAATTGGTTTTTAAAATCAAAATTTCACAGAGACGGAGGCGGAAGTGGGCCCAGGGGCGGGGAGAGGAATGGTGGCAGGAGCAGGGGCAGGGCAGTAACAGGGGCAGGAGTGGGGGCAGGGACAGTAACAGGGGCAGGTTTCTTTGGCTGGAGCGGGGGCAGGGGCAGAGGCAGGAGCAGGAGCAGGGGCAGGGGCAGGGGCAGGGGCAGGGGCAGGGGCAGGTACAGGAGCGGAAGCAGGAACAGGGACAAGTGCAGGGACTGGAGCGGGTGCTGGAGTGGGTGCTGGAGCGAGTGCTGGAGCGAGTGCTGGAGCGAGTGCTGGAGCGAGTGCTGGAGCGGGTGCTGGAGCGGGTGCTGGAGCGGGTGCTGGAGCGGGTGCTGGAGCGGGTGCTGGAGCGGGTGCTGGAGCGTGTGCTGGAGTGGGTGCTGGAGCGGCTGCTGGAGCGGGTGCTGGAGCGGCTGCTGGAGCGGGTGCTGGAGCGGCTGCTGGAGCGGGTGCTGGAGCGGGTGCTGGAGCGGGTGCTGGAGCGGGTGCTGGAGCGTGTGCTGGAGTGGGTGCTGGAGCGGCTGCTGGAGCGGGTGCTGGAGCGGCTGCTGGAGCGGGTGCTGGAGCGGCTGCTGGAGCGGGTGCTGGAGCGGGTGCTGGAGCGGGTGCTGGAGCGGGTGCTGGAGCGGGTGCTGGAGCGGGTGCTGGAGCGGGTGCTGGAGCGGGTGCTGGGGCGGGTGCTGGAGCGGGTGCTGGAGCGGGTGCTGGAGCGGGTGCTGGAGCGGGTGCTGGAGCGGGTGCTGGAGCGGGTGCTGGAGCGGGTGCTGGAGCAGGTGCTGGAGCGTGTGCTGGAGCGTGTGCTGGAGCGGGTGCTGGAGCGGGTGCTGGAGCGGGTGCTGGAGCGGGTGCTGGAGCGGCTGCTGGAGCGGGTGCTGGAGCGGGTGCTGGAGCGGGTGCTGGAGCGGGTGCTGGAGCGGGTGCTGGAGCGGGTGCTGGAGCGGGTGCTGGAGCGGAGGCAGAAGCAGGGGCAGACGTGGGGGCAGGTGCAAGGGTAAATGCGGGGGCAGGTGCGGGAATAGAGGCGGAGCAGAATTAGGGGCAGGAGCGGGGACAGTGGCGGGCACCGGATCGGCTGCAGAAGCAGTGGCAGGATCAGGGTCAGGAGGAGGGGCAGGTGCGGGGGCTGGAGCGGGGACAGGAGCGGGGGCGAGCCAGGCGGCAGCCGCAGAACGTGATAAGGGAGCCGGGCGAAGGATTAGCAGATGACGGGCTCGGTCGCGACCGCAAGCGTTGGGGGGGGGGCGGACGGAGACGGCGCGCCGGCCGGGGCGGTGGCGGCTGTGGGCTTCACTCGGTGGCTGAAGGTGGCTGCGGGGGAGAGGGGCGGGGCGGGGGGCGGGAGCGCGGATCGTGTAGCGTATCTGGCACCGCTTGCGGTTGCGCACATCCTGTTTGGTGCCCGAGCGGGAGGAGGGTCGTCAACGGTGCGAACGAAAAGGAAACCTGAATCCGGGGTGTCCATTGGACAAAAAAGGTATCTGGAACCACCACCGGAAGAGGAGGCAAAAGTTGGAGTGATCATTATTAACTGAAAACAGTTCTCGAAGCTAGAATAGAGCATAAACTTTAACGCGGTCGTGCAACGCACTGTCATATATGTTTTGGTGAGTTGTTATGCATGTGTCTCTCCAGTAACAACATCAACTCTGAAAGTACGACTTGAAAGGAAATGCAGGCGTGTTGGCCGAGGGCGAGGAAACTTGCTATGCACGTGCGTTGGTTTTCAAAGACAAGCGCGAGAATCTAAATTGCTTGAGGTGTTAACTATTTGAAGCACATGGTACTGATGTCATTGAAGAATCAGTGATAGGAGGAAAGTCAACTGCATTATCTGGCATTTGCAGGATATGGAAGTTATTTACTCGCAATATTGGATTAACGATATTTTTATTCTTTGTATTTGTGGTGTCGCTAGTATATTTTATTTTAAAATAATTACTGTTATTTTTCGTTCGGTATTTTTCACAAATATGTTTAGTTTGCAAATATATTTTACCTAGCTGAAATGACATTTCGCACCTGGAGGCAAATTCACAAACAGTAATAACATTGTGTACATTTATTAACACCTATGAAAAATTATAAAAATTATAATAATCATCATATTTCATTCGAAACGAGGATTTTGAAATACTGGCATTTCTTTTTTTTCTACTTGCCTGATTGAATATCAATGTTTATCATAGGTCCCTTTTGATAAGTTAAAAATTAAAATTTATCCTCATTCTAAATAAAAATAGAACATCAATTTTTTTAGATTTATCAAGGAATAGAGGAAGTTTCTAATATTATTTCAATTCAAGAAAATACTATTTCTGGCTACATAAAGATTTATAAAGGTTTCATTCAATTAGGATGTATTTTCAGCTATGCAAAATGTGTGGAAGAGACTAATGCGTATGTATGTGTGTGTGTGTGTATTATAGTTATCAATGGATGAGCAGTACAATTCCTGGGTTCTACTTATGATTCCTCTTTAGTGTCTATGAGTATTACAATATTTGGCATTGAGATTTCTCAAATTAATTACGCGAATAACACACATTTCTATTATAAATATTCAATGTTCTCATGGTACAACATCTTGCGTTGCATCAGAACCAACAACATCACATGGCTTGCGCTGTTTTCACCTAGTAATAAATTTTAAAATGTACGCTTTTAGATTGTTCATTCCCGTGAGGTTTCTTTATTAGATGAGTATTTGCCTCTAATATACAAAATCATAACAGCATAACTACGTCATAACAGCGTACTAGAAAGAAGAATGTATTCAAGATTTTTTTAATATTTACGTACTTAATTCAAATTTTACTTACGTAGAAAATAAGTGTCTGTTTTTCAAATTTAGTCCATACTAGGAAGCAACTTGTAGACTGCACTTTATACTCTAGAACAGTTTCTTCTTCGCATTTTTTTTAATTATTGGATCGTAGGAGGCGAAAACTACATGTGATGAAAAGACGTTCGTTGAATGTCGTGTGTGGGGAGGAATGCTCCCCGCTTCCTCCCGCTCCCCTTGCGACGCGCATCCGCCGCAGCGTGGCGCGTGCTCCAAGGTCGACGACAACCAGCTTGTCGCCGCTTAGCGCCCGCCCGGCGGCGCAGGCAGGCCTCACGAGCGGTGTAAAGCCGTGCTGTCGCGCCCGCCGGCCCGCACCGCCGCCCGCGCTGCCCCGCTCCTCGACGCACTAAGCGTCCTCACCACTCGTGCGGCTCCTCGGGCCCTCCCCCGCCCCTCTGGCGCGGTTACCCCCGTTCTAACATCATCGCCCCTCCCCCTTTCGTTTTCGGACTCGAAACCTCCCCCTGGCCACAGCGCGGCCTCCAGCTCCCCTCGTCCTCGCCGGCCCGGCGCCTTACGCCAGGCCGCCGCGGAGGGGAGGGGGCGGCGCGGCGCGGCGCGCTGTTTGGAATTCCATTACGGGGATCGCGCCCCTCCGGGTCCTCCATGGGTAATGGCTCGAGTGGCCGGCCGCTCCGTTGGCGAGTGGGCTCGAGCGGAGGCGGGGCCGGGGCCGGGGATGGAAGCCGCATGGGTCGGGGCCGAACGGCGTTGCGGCGAGATGGTGGATGCGGAGGCAGCGGCTCGGAGTGGGAGGTATGGATCGAGGCATGCGCAATAAGAGGGGCGGGAGAATGGTGGGATTGATGAGAGACGGTGACTGCAGGATCGGTGGGGGTGATGGGGCTGGGAGGTGGCGGGGAGGATAGAAGTCGGGAATGTGGAGCAGCGGGAGGGTGGGAGAGGGCGGAAAGCTTCGGAACGGCTGGGATTGTGGAGCGGCGGGCCAGTGGGGCGTTCGGGGGTGGGCCGAACGTCGGGGGCGGAGGGGGGCGGTGAGGGCTTCTCGTTCCCACCCCCGCCGCCGCCTCCGCCGTTGATCCTATTAAGGCTTTGTCCCGCGGCGCCAAGGGAGCGTCAGGGGCAGGGAGGGTCGCAGGGGAGGTGGGCGGCGGCCGGCCGGACATAATCACCCGGCGTGCGAGCGCTGCTGTCTCCGAGCTTGACGGAGCGGGGAGGAGGTTGGCCCTTTGGGTTCAGAGCAGAAGACATGCACAGCAAAAGTGACGCAAATAAAAAAACATTCAGAGAACATTTTGCCATTCTGACAATGTATGATGCTCAAAAATATTTTATCGGCAAATTCAACCCAATGACGTTACTTTATAATATGCATTTCGTATTAATATTTGGCTCCAGCCCACTGGTCAGCTGATTATAATTTTTCGAATCCACCTCGGGCATTGTTCTGTTACTTGTCCAACGGATCGCAGTCCTTACCTTCGCAAGTGACGCCGAATTTCATGGAATCTTAGACACGCCACAAATTCCAGAAATTCTTTCCGTTCGTTTCACGAATGTTTGTAGCATTTTGGAAGCAAACTGCTGCTGCACAAGAGCTGTATTTTACCACGTGGTAACAGCTTGTTACTCCGTCTTCCAGCGTTTGTACGAGTAAATTTTGCGTGTTTTATTAATTCAACTTCCACCAAACACGGTGATTTCTCTGTTATAGGCATGATTGTCGCGCGAATGATAAGTCGGTCTCAGTGTGGCTGACCCATACAGCTCAAAGAGTATCTGAAGAACAGAAATGTGATACCTGAGCTTATTCTTAACATTTTAGCGTTGAAGTCAACATTTTAATACTTGGGTGTTCACAATATTGATTATATATTGAGGTTATGTGTTCGCCGAGTGCTTTATTTCGAACAAGATGAAATATCGCCTTCACACATGAAGCGTTTTTCACGTTTTCTTATGTGTTCAAAACGCTCTCCCAAACCTATCATGCTAATTCAAAGCCTTGTCAGTTCAATGAATTCCAAATAATGATTTAAGAATTGGAAGAACTTTTTTCTTACGCTACACGTATTTCAAAGCATCAAAAGACAAATTTAAAAGGGAACGCATCGTCTCACAATAAGATCTATAACTGACATCAATACTTTTCTATTACGAATGTTTACAATTCTCCGCAACCACCACTTGCATTTCACATTTACATGTGTACACATTTACATACATTATGAATGAATATGATCCACGATATGATGGGATTAGATGTCGTTGTTATGGATCAATATAGGGTCAATAAAAACTAGAAACCCCAAAACAGCCCCTTGCAATGCTGTCCATACTTCCAAAACCTATTTTCATCGGTTTATCTTCATTAAGCCTTCGGAATGCAAAATGAGCCACCTCACCACTGTGCCAGTGTGACCAAGACTCTTATCGGATGCAAGTTGGATAGAAAGACCTAGTACTCACGCAAATTTTCTTGAACGATGGCTTTAGTTCCCCCTCCCCTAAGCAATAAACAGTTGAAGGCAAAAGCTCGCGGCGAGCCCAGCACTGATGACAACATTCCAAGCATTAAAACTTGGTTGGTGCGAAACAGAAACTAGTCAAAGCTAGTTGCTTTCATAGTGGAGAACTTCTGTTCAGCTTTATTACCATTAACTAAACACATGGCTGAAGCAGGTTCAGGTCCTTCAAGGGAGGCACCTAAAACGTCTATCTATTGTCCCTGCAGTTGCCTACCCAGAGCGATGACCTGGACGCACACGTAGTAGGTTTGACTTTGATTTTCCAGAGGTTAGCATTACTGTAAATACTCTAGTGGTCGACTTTGTGCCCCCACTCCGCCCGCAATCTTTCAATCCATCGTTCAAGAAAAGTTGCGCGAGTAGTTGTTCACAATCACACTGCCAGCCGCCGGCGCCGTGCAGTTCGTCCCGATTTAAGTCCCGCCGTGAACAGATGCGGCGCGGCGCGCGCTGAGCTGCTGGAATGAATCGCGGCCGCCCCAAACGAAGGGTCGCCCCGTGCACCAACGACTCATTAAACCGCGCGCGGAGGCCATTAAGAGAGGATGTGGGGCGATTGTCTAGTGAGCCCCGCTGCTCTTTCCGAGCCGTATTGTGCGCGTCAATTTGTGGACTTGGAGTGTTTAGGAGGGGACAGATTAAATTTAAGCGAATTGATGTAGATCGGATAGATAAATGGAAACAATCACGGAGGGCCCTTTCCGTGCCCTATAACTTAATTCATGTGATATGTTTGATTACTAGTTCCCTTGAATTCTAATTTGGGTAATTAAATTTTCTTTTGCGGTTTTCTGAGGGGGGGAAACGACATTTTTTCATGTAAAACATCCTCTGTACAGCTTCATAACTTTACGTTTATTACGGTTTTCAAATACTCAACGTGGTAACGACACGCCCCCGTAGGGTTTAAGTAGGTGTAAGAATGACTATAATACGCATTTCAAATTTCTCAGTGAATATCACCATAACAATTCGAAATATAATACTATCTATACAGGCAGGGGCTACGTTTATGCAATATATGTCATATAGTATCATAAAACTATCTAAAACAAACCCATTCATTGGTTTGCAATTGCACTATTTTAATAGCTTAGTTTCAGATTTTATTTATCCTGTACTGTTGCTAGTTAGAGATTTCTACTAATCATTTCGAGTTCTCTTAATTTATTTTTGAGAGTTGCGTTTTCTATAACGAAAGAAATGACGAAAGAAATAACGAAATTAATTTCTCCCCATAGCACGTCATACACAGTTTCAACTGTTTTTTGACGTAAAATAAATTTTAAAAAATTTAAAAAAATAATCATATCGACGAAATCATTTTCAGGAACTTGTCGAAAATAGCTTTTATATTTATTTTACTATTATGGGTAATATTTTAGCTGGTATTCAGAACCTTATTCAGATCCGAATGATAGCCGAATGAAACCGTAAAGACGTTTCTTTAATTCACTTCTCCCTTTTTCCGTGGTCATTAGCAGCTCGCCGATTTGTTTGTTTATTCCCTCTACAGTTCCGATTGACGGATAGAGGAGATGATTCTCCACTATGGGGCGTGTTTAGGTCGTTTGGACTGCTCTTGAGAAATCTGCCCTATTAGAAATGTTCTAATTTAAAAACCGACCAAAATTGACTTCAGTATTTAAGTTTCTTTTCATACATCACAGTCAACATGCATGCAACGCATACGTATTAGACAAGCGCAAAACGGCGTATTAGACAAGGACTGAAAACAATATGGCCACTTATGCTCTCACTTGAAGGTTTTATGTGTTAATATCTTATTAGCTAATTATATTTAAGCACTAGGACTCTATATTTAATTATCACATATGGAACATTAAAAGCACATAAAGTTAGATTTACCGTGCTTATTGTTTTAGGCTCATATAGACCGCTAACCTTGCAACATGCGTCCAAAGTGTGGTAATTAATTATTGGTTAACGATTAATTTATGCCATAAATTGTCCTGCCCTCTTTGTGTGTGGCACTAAAAATCACCATGCATGTTATATCCATATTGAACATTTTAATTACTATTAGCTATATAAGATATCTCTGTAAGAGCATCACAGAGTGATCCCTAGAAGACCACACAGACTCCTCCTTTTACGACACACGAGCCCTCAAAAGTACATAAATCACTTGGGTAAACATTACATACTTTAAATGGTGAAGTACGCTCCTGAAATCCAAATCAAGATGATAGGGGCCGAATTACCCTGAGAAATAGCAGTCTTATAGGATCTCTGGTAAATGAATTTTCTTGATCTCGCTGTGAACTTGGCAAGTCCACTTCGTACTACCATCACTACCTCCATCTTCATGCTCATTACAATGGTACACATATTACACAGTACATACATTACACATCACAATATTACGTAATTATCAATACATTTCACGGTTACCGATCGAAACCAATGTCTGCCGTGTACACATTCTGGGTTCCAAAAGGCTACCGTTATACAGTGACCCCGAAATTTCCTCCATACGATAAATGATGAAAATATGTTTAATTTTGAATAATTTTACGTCTCTCAACCATAATTGTCCTTTAATGACGATAAATTGACTTGTCCTTTTCTCTGGACGCGATCTGAGTATTCAACAATCCTTGTGTAATGGAGATAAGAGTGTCAAATGATGTTAATGCGCAGAGAACACTCAATGTATTGTGAGCGTTCATTCTAGGCAAATGTTAGGAAAATAATAAATACCGTACCGAATAGTCACTCGCCAACGTGGGGCGACGCGTCATCTCCTCCTCCGCCGTCAGCGGATGGCCGCGCCCTGTCACTAGCGCGCCACCTCCTCCATTCCCCCCTGGACCGAAGGCGCCGTACTCTCTAACCCAAAGCACTCGCCGCAGGGATCATGATGGCGTAGGTTGTCGTGGTCTCTGGTGGAGTATCGTAGACGACCACCCTGAGTCTCGCGGCGCCGCTCACGTCGTTAGCTTGAAGGTGCAGGCAGTGAGAAGGCGATGCTAAGTTCCTGGTAGCCGGGTTCGTCCGGGTATCCACCAGTTGGACATATAGTGCGTTGACTTGTGGACAGGATCGGGCGACGGATGCTTTTCGGAGTACTATGGATCCCACTTTATAGTCCGACGGGAAACTAGATACCGTCAGGTTGCCCAGGTTCCGGCGTCACCCACGTCGATAGCTGGCGGTAAGCAATGAGGAGACAGGATGCGGGCTACGAGTCGTCTGAACCTTAGTTCAGGTCGCCCCCAGTTGGGCTGGACGTGGTAGTGCCCGATACTCTGGGCAAAGAGGAGGGAACCTAATTCCAGGCGCATGTGAGTAGCACATTGTTTTGACTCCGGTACTAGCCTGGATAGCTAGGAGCTCTGATCTAGCAGGGCGGCCCCCACCCAGGTATTATATTGGGAGGTTGCCGTGTGGGCACAAAGGGTTCCGGCTGGATCCAGACATCAGCACGTCGGCGTTTTGTGCTTCGGTGGGGGGTGAGGATAAGAGCCGCAAAGGCCAAGGTGCCCACGCCGGGGAGATGTCCCCTTGAAGCAAAGACAATGTGGTGTTGTAGAGCACATGGAGTTTCATACATATATACATAACGCAAAGCACTTCCTCGCACGTCCTCTAAACAGTCTTTTCGGCAAAATCTCTGCCTACGAACATATAAACAATTCCTCGGTCCAGTTCATCCCTAATGTTTCTCTATGCGACTTCGCTGCCCCCGGCAGTTCTGCTGACTTTGACAAGCAGACGGAATTTCACTCATTAAATTTTTTCTTGATATAATCCTCGACGAGACACTGCTGTCTCGGCAAGTTCTTTGTCCAGCAGACTTCCGCAGTGCATTTATGCACTTTGGTATGTTATTCTTGCATGCATGTTGTGCGGCAATCGTTTTCCCACCCGACTGTTGGAAGCCAGCCACGTGATCCGCTGCCTTCTATTTGCTACCGTTTGTAAGCACGTGTCTCGCACGGCGGTCTAGTTTCGGCGCGGGCTTGTGCGCCCGCCCATCGCTGGACCCTGTGGGAGCGAGCATTCCGACATCGTCCCGGCTGTGCAACGCAGAGGTCTACTCTTCACATCACCTGCATCTGTAAGGTACAAGTTTCACTTCCGCCCTTCGTGCCGTGAAACCTGTGAATTTTCGTACCAGGAATTGAACAGTGACGGTTCACCAGAATAAGAGACATGTTATGTAAAACGCCTTAATCTACGTTAATTTTCATTCAATGCCTTCACGAAATTTTTACAAATAATACATTCAGTAATCAAATTTCCGAACTTTGGTGTTCATAGTTTAATAAATAAATAATGCAATGTTCAACATCATAATTTAACTGTGTCTTTAGTCAAAATTTGTTTCCTCCCCCAACCAGCGCCACCCTCCCCCCTCCGGACTGCTTACCGCATAAAATGTCCTTTGTGTAGAGAAAGGTCTGTTCAGATCACTACCACAACCTCTCCATTCCAAGGTTCCTTGGACCCCCAATCTCTCTCTATCTAATCATTGCACACCACACCTGTTCTAGGCGTCACCAAAGCTTTCCCCATCTAGCCGTCTTCCGTCATCCTTATACAATTTCCACCACATTCAGTTTCTTTTGCTCCATTTGATAATACGCCTAGTTCTTCTCAATTCTTTCACCCCGTTATTCTCCAATATTTCTCTCTCTTCCCTCTCCATCTTTCCCTTTGACTTCCTTGCCCAAGTTCACCCTTTCATAGTTCTTCCGATCATCTCCAACATCCCTTGAATTCATTTTCCCTCGTTTCACTTCTCGTCCCCTCTTCCCCATCTCTGTTTCCTTAGGCAGTCGCCTTCTCGACCGTCTCGTACCGTCTCGAACTTCCGCGTACAGCGGTGATCTTTCTGTCACGAACTCTCAACGCCAACACTCGCCACTGCAGCCGCCGGCGCCCCCATCGCGCCTTTGGCCAGGACCGCAGCTGCCGCCATCGTTTTTGCAGCTCGCGCCACTGCACGAGGAACATTGGAGCTGATAAGAGAAGGCGCTCTTTGAGAGATTACTTCTGGCGCCGCATCTGCCGGCTTTTTGAGCGGACTCTCGCAGCGGCAGGCGGCCGTGGCGGCGCGGCGGCCGCATAGAAACAGAGAGAGAGAGAGAGCGGTGGCGAATACGGCGGCGGGGACAGCACACGAACCAAAGAGGCGGTGGCGGATGATGGTGAGGGCGATGGCACGGGCGAGGCACTAGCGTGCGCGTCAGCGTGGGCGTCGGCGTGGGTGTATGCGTGAGTGTGGGCGTGGGCGTCAGCGTAGGCGTAGGCGTGGGCGGCGTGGGGGTCGGCATGGCGGTCAGCGTGGGCGTCAGCGTGTGCATCGGCGTGGGCGGCGGCTTCGACGTGTGCATCGGCGTGAGCGCGGACGTGGGTGGTGGCGTGGGTCTCGGCGTGGGCGCCCGCGTGGGCGGCGGCGTGGGTGGCGGCGTGGGCATCGGCGTGGGCGTTGGCGTGGGTGTGGGCGGCGGCGTCAGCATGTGTGGGCGTGGGCGCCGGCGTGGGCGGCGGTGTGGGTGTAGGCGTGGGCGGCGGTGTGGGCGGCGGCGTGGGCATCAGCGAGGGCATCGGCGAAAGCGGCAGCGTCAACGTGTGATTCGGCATGGGCATTGGCGTGGGCGACGTCGTGGGCGGCGTGGGTGTCGGCATGGCGGTCGACGTGGGCGCCAGCGTGGGGCTCGGCGTGGGCGGTGACGAGTGCGGAGGCACGCTGGCGGCAAGGGCAGCTTTCGCTGTGAAGGCAATGGTCGAGGCGGGTAGAGATGGTGGCAATAGAAGGGGTGCTGTAATCCATAACAACTTCCAGGTCTTCTCAAGACGCCAAGGGAACAGAAATAATTCCACAAACCTTATCCGAAGATCTCATTAATGAAAAACATGGAGGTTTCATAAAATTAATAACATCAAAGCAAATAATAACGCACTACAGAAGACTTCCTCTCCGTGAATAGGCCCGACGAAATATCGACGTGATGTCATGAACTCTACAACCATTATAAGAAAAGAAGAAGAAGAAGAGGATTGTCTGAACTAAATAGAGAATCAGTTAAAATATTCAGTCAATCGTGATACTTGGATCTTCGACAGAAGTGTTGATCCATCAATCTTCACATTCTTCTTTTGGTATATTAATGTAAACGAAATGACCGAATGATGTCCCGGAAAAACGTTCGAACTTCAATTTCATGACCTAAACTTTTCTTTGACAATGTTCCGTAACAATAACAACAATAATATTAAGTAAAGTTTTTTGCAATAATATAAAGTAAATTTGTTTAGAAAGAAGAGAAACAAACGAGTAATCACTTTTTGGAGACTTTTTTGTTCAGATAAAACAAAATAGAGTGAAAATAAAGTGTGTTTCATAAAGTTATTGGCCACAAATTGGGATATCTGTGATCAAGACTATTCTTATTTGCACAATTCACATCGGTTCCTGATGCCCGCAATACTCCTAGTGAAGTTATTCGATTTACTTCCTGCAGGATAAAACTATGGTTACTTCAAATCAACAGCCAAGTTCCCAGAATTCCTTGACATAACTTTTGTCGTATAATTTAATTATTTCACCCACCGGGTTTCTTATCACAAGTAAGTGCTTAATGCAAGACGGTGTGGACACAGAATGTTGTGAGTTTGAATTGTGTGGAAGAAACAAATGAGCGCGAGGTTATCTATCAGAAATTCAGCCAGTTTAGGTAAACATAACTGAACTTTGCGGAATAGCTGATATGAATGATGAAAAATATACAAGTGTACACATATACAAAAATATACAACGTCATTCCGAGCTTGAACGTCGACCTGTGCACACCTCTCTCTCGCTAGTTATCGCTGCGACCAGAGATAAGCCCCGTGCCGGGGCCGAAGCGCCACGGTTCAGTGTCAAGTGTCTTGAATAGTGACTTTTTTAGTGCGAACAGTACTTACTATCCTTTTTATCTGCGAAAGTGTTTTGTGTCTACTTCAAGTTCTGCTGTGTGAGGAAAACCGTCCGATCATCGACGACTTTTCTGCAAGGTTTCTTCATCACCGGCCTTGGAAGAATCAACAAATCCGTTCCCACCGCTCCCCGAAGCTGTATCCACAGCACTTCATGTGCTAAATAAATTCTGTCTTAATCCACCTCATCCATGTCAATAATTATTTTTAAACAATGCTAACATAATTCAATGTACCCTCACTGTATCGTACTCGGATGCTGAGAGCCTTCGGGCCAAGAAGAAATAATTTTGTTTAAAAAGTATACCAATATTTTTGAACGTTTTAATTCCAATGCTGACTTCACATCGCACTTATAATTAACAGCAGAGCTTTAAAATTAAGATAGTGAGAAAATGCAATATTTATAAAAGATTAAAAGGATAACATTTATAATGAAGGGTAATTTTACTACAATGTCATAGATAATTAATTACCGTCTAGTAAAATCAATTAAATTGTTTTTTACAAAAATTGAAATTATTCGTAAAAACTATATCTCATAGGAAGAAAACATTTCTAAAATATTATTTCCCAGTTTTGAGTTAACGCCTTCTAGTCGTGGGTTTGCTAGTATTCCATACCAATATTAGCTATTAACTGGGTGACGTAACACCATCTTCCTCACAAATGTTAATATTTTATAGCTCTTCTACAATAAATATCACATAAAGTACTCTAATATCGTTAGAGTATAGAAAGAAAGAATATAAACAAACATGTGTTCAAGAATGAATAGTTCCTAGCAAATTTACAAAACCTCCAATCTCTCCGTGGACGTTTCTTCGTGTTAACACCTGCTTGTATATACTAAGCTTTTCAATTGGATTTAGACTAGAATGATGTACGTCGTAAAGTAACTAAAGCTTTACCCAACTAATTCAAAAACCAGCACATTATCTTGTGTCTTTATGAGATATAGTTTTCACCCTCAAAATATAAATTGTATAAATCGTTTTGTCCTGAAAGCGCAGACCAAATACTACGTAACATACAAGCCCCCAATTCGAATACACATTTCCGAGAACGCGTCTCCCATGCACGAACAAATTCGGGAATCGTACGAGGCCGAGACGGGGAGACGCCACCAGATTGCACCGTAGTAAGAGCGGGGCTCCGGCTGCGGCTGCGGTGGCGGCGGCTGCCACACCGGCGCGTTGGAAAAATTCGCGAGGGAGGAGAAAGGAAGGCGGAGCACATCTGGCAGCGACGCGCGGGGCAAAAACGCGCGGCACGGCGCGTCAAGCGAATTTAGTGCAGCAGCCGGGCCGTGGGCGGGCGCGGGCGCGGGGGGAGCGAGCGGGGAGCGGCCGAAGAGGAAGCGGGCAGCGAGTGTCGTGGGCGGTGTGCGGGCGGAGTGGAATGGTGAGGGCGGGGTGCGAGCGGGTTGTTGTGTGGGAGGGTTGCGGGTAACATGAAAGGGTTGGAGGGGTTGCGGTATGGGAATGATGACGGGACACGGTCGGGGCGCGCTTGGGGGCGACCGGGGCGTGGTCGAGGCGCGGTCGAGGTGCGGTCGGGGCGCGAGCGGGGTACAGGCGGGGTGCGGACTGGTGGTGCGGACGCTGGTGGGTGGAGGGGCACTGCCGTGAGAGAGGGCAGAGTGCGGGAAGGGGCGGGGAACGGATGGGGTGCGGACGGGACAGGGGTGGGGTGCGGGCGGGGCGCCGGTGGGGAGTGGACGGTTCGGGGGCGGGACTCGGGGAGAGGGGCTCAGAGGACGGGGCTCGGGCGTGGTGTAGCCGTGGCACGGGCGGGGCACGGGCGGGGCATGGGCGGTGCATGGGCGGTGCATGGGCGGGGCATGGGCGAGGCCCGGGCGGGGCACGAGCAGGGCACTGGCAGGGCGCCGGTGGGACGCGGGCAGGGCGCGAGCGGGGCGCGAGCAGGGGGCGAGCGGGGCGCGAGCGGGGCGCGGGCGGGGCGCGGGCGAGGAGCGGGCGGGTCGCAGGCGGGTCGTGGATGCGGCGCGGGCCTGGGAGGGGGAGGGGAGGGCACGGCGCGGGCGGGGCACGAGCGGGGGCGCGTGAGCGGGCGCAGCAGGGCCGCGGGCGCGGGAGGGGGCAGGCGCGGGAGGGGGCAGGAGTGGCGGGGGCAGGCGTGGCGGGGTGTGGGCGGTGGTGGGTGAAGGGGCGCGGTCCTGGGAGGGCAAGGCGCGGGCAATATGGAAGAATTGCACGACGGTTGCTGGGAGCGGGTGCGGACGGGGCACAGATCAAACCTAGCTGTGTTCGGGCGAGGCAAGGCGGAGATGGACCGAGATGGGTGGAGCTGGGCGGGAGGGAGCCAGAAATGAGTGGGATTCAACGGTGCTCAGCGGAGAGGGCAAAGTGGGAGGAGCTGGGCCAGGCTGAGTGGAATTGGGGAGAAGTGTGAGGAGTGTCACGTGGCCAGGGGTCGCAGGGGGGCGGGGAGCGGGACGGGCGGGGCGAGAGTTTTTCTTGCTTTTCTCGCGCGCGCATCGCGGGGCCGCTCCGACACCTGATTGGGACGGGCGTGCGCCTGCGACGCTCCGCAAAAAAGTTGTAATTGTGTTAGAGACGCGGTTTGATCACGGTCCACTCCAGTTAGCTTCCAACCGCTCTCCCAGCTGCAAAGCTAGATAATTTTTTTTAATTCTAGTTTCTGGTCGAAGTGCAATTATTTCTCGCTTTTATAATTACTGCCTACTAACATCTTTTTATTTGTTATTCTTGATTAATTTATTTATCCATACCAACACACACTTTAAAATACTTTTTTTTGATTATCCAATGATTTATTAATCAGAAACTTACGGATGGAGATATTGTACTTTGTATGTTTTCATGATTTTTTACAGGAAAAACACTGGAAAATACTTTACTTATGTTCTGTAATATCATTTAATACATGTTGATAAAACCCATTCGAAGAACTACTTTAAAATAATTAAAGGTTTGTACAATCCATTTTTAATATGACATATTCGGTGAAATTCCAATTGCAAACAATACTACGTGATGCTTTTCCAATATTCTGAAGCATACCCTCACCAATATTTGCATTCACTGCACATATAGAATAAAATTTGCCCAATTCCAGTTTCAGGAACTTTGTCAGATGAGTAATTCGTAGAAAAATCGCACAAACCCATTTTTCAAGAACAATAGAGATCGTTTCATTTCATAATAGCACTTATTTTTAATTTTAGCGTAATAACCATTTATATTAATTTAAGGTAATGCAAATATAAATGTCTTTCAATTCTTCTCATTTTATTTTGTCATTTCATGGCGTCACAAAAAAAACTACCGAAAAAACATGGAAATACATTTTTATTCTCATTGTTTATTATGGCTTGTGCTGTCAATGAAACCATCCAAATTTTATCTATGTGATCATTTATTAAATACTTCGAAAAAAAAAGTTCCATATCAGTCCCTGTACAGAAACAAAATGGATAAGGCATTGCTGGCGTTAATTAATTTTTTAGCTCCTTGCTTGTGTGTTTCGAAGGAGACTAGTATTATTGCATAAGTATTCTCGAAGATCAAAGCGTGAATCAGAATAGAGATATCTTTTAATAAAAGATAGCATTGTGTATACGCAACATGTTTTCAGTTTCAAATAAATTTATGATAATTTTTTCACCAAAGCTATATTTCGGCTTATGAGGTTACTACTTGCTACTACTTGCACTACACTTTCTCTTATTTTATCCACAATGACACATCGAATATATATATATATATATATATATATATATATATATATATATATATATATATATCAAACCCATGGAGGTTAAAATAAGTTATGAAAATAACCAAAAAGAGACAACAGTAAAATAGTATAAAATAAAACGAAATAAAAATAAAAACTAAAGCAACAAACAAAACTGACGGTCGCCTTCAGAAGACGAAGCTGACAAAACACGAAAGATGGTAAACATCTTCCGAGAAATGACGGAAGAAAGTGCCTCCGCCTCGACAGCGGAGATGTTGAAATCGTAACGACAAAGTGTCACCCGAGGAAGAAGCCCGTCGCAGTGCTGCACGCCGGGAGACAGCCCCACGCGGAGCGGCAGGGCGGGGCCCGGAGCAGGCCTCGCACGGCCCACTAAAACCAGGCATCAAGCCAGATACGGCAGCGGGCATTGTAGCGCACGGCGGAGCGCTTTACGGCTCGATAACATTAGCGCGCGTGTTTTGCGCACGCTGATACGTCCTAAACTTTATGCCTACACGACCCCGAATACCTGGCGCTCATGATACTGCCCGGCGGTTGTTAACGAACTGTGATTCTACTATTTCTTGGGTGTGATGGTGAATGCGCAAAAATGTATTTACTCACTGGGGGATGAAGATTAATTTTTAATTTTATATGGCATTGACACAAAATTAACTCTTATGGACGTGTGTAGGAATATTTAAGCAGTGTTCATTTTATTGAGGAAAATTTTAAATTCAAAATGATAGAATTTGATAATTGCTAAATACAGAATAATATCATTTCTATATAATAATGATGGTATTCTAATTTCCTTACAAAAATAATATCTGTGTCCTATCTATCTGGAGAAATTACTTTATAGCTCACCAACTCTTCAGATTTGCAAACACAACGAATTTACGATAACCGCAATCTTTTTCATAGTTTAAACTATGACTTTCGTCAATTATATTGTGAGTTAGGATATAATCAACCACAACAATAATAGTTATAATATTTATTACATCCCAAAGTTAACTTTCGGAAAACACTTTTCCCGTCTCCAGTGGGTCTATAACATGGAGAAGGAAAAATGAGAAAATAACACAAAGTATGATGCATGAATGAAATATAATACTGTGACATACCAATATGTCACTGAATATTGTACAACATTTATTATAAATGGCGTCAATTAAAGGGGATAAATTATGTAAATATGCTAGCATAGCAACGGTAAGCGAGCCGTCGTCAAGGTCAACATATTCATGCAGTGACAATCGCGGAGGCGGTTAGTTACTTTTATATAGAATTCTGGGATTGGCCGAAAAAGCAGTGACAGTCGTGAAGACGGCTAGTTCGTTTTGCAAGAAATTTAGAGATTGGCTAGGTACGAAAGTACATCAAATGTTATCTGCAAATAAACAATTGAAATTATGAACCGAGCTTTGCAGGGCTGAAAGAATACGAGAGACATTCATTCTGACTGATGCCGTGCTCATGAACGGATCGTGCTCCAATTAATGTTAGGAGTTTTTTTCTTTGGGGATTTGTAAGCATCTACTAGGGAATGGATATTGAGAGAACATCAAAATTGGAACTCTAAGTGTGACAGTGGAGCTTAAAATATTTCATGTGAACGAGTTGGAGGGACATTGAGGGCTTGGGCGAAGTTGTCAGTGATTGGACTGGAATGTTAGCAGCAAATAGTTTATTGATTTGATGAACGGTGATTGAAGTGAGCTTCCGAGAAAAGAAGAGAGAAGATGGTGTCTGGACCTGAGGACGGCGGCGTCGGAGATGGATAAAGATGGCCGAAAAAGCGCGCGAAGACATAAGGTTGGAACGGTCATGACAAACATTTAATTTTTATTTTGGGTAAAGTTATACAATATAAATAATTGTTTTAAATTGTTTAATAAATTTCCATGTTTTTGTGAAATGAATATATGATTTTTCATTGAGCCAATTCTAGCAATAAAGTAGCAAGATAGATAGATATTTCCTTTTCAGATTCCTCGACCGAGTTTGTTTGAGTGAATATATGCAGTTTATTTCTATATATATATATATATATATATATATATATATATATATATATATATATATATATATATATGTACATTTATACTTGTGACATTTATCTCTAAATGTTACAGTCATATGCACAGATGTTCGACACAGAACATGACCTGCCGAACATCCGGGCATGAGTAGCCTAAAAGTCAGATAAAAATGTATAATGTGTATCTCTGGTACTTGAAATGTCTCACTGAATGTTCATCGGCAAACAAATTATAATTTTTGATCGCTCTACTTGCCCTGGAAGTTTGTAATAATTATTTTAATACATGCTGCACACATGATATTTTCAAATGGGTGAATGTGCTTAGATAAATATGGAAAATATAAAGTTCCAAGAGCATCCTGTAAATTGATGATAAATACGAAACTGGGGCACAGTAATTAACTGTTTAGTTGATGTGTGTGTATATTGTATGCACTTCTTAAGTTCATACTCACTTCTCTAACCTCTAAATTATTTCAAATTTCGAAAGGTAATTGGACGACCGTGGCGCATTTGCAAATGTTCGCCATTTGTATCGTTTGCGTAAGTTAAAGTTGGTTTCGAAGACTATCTCCTTCCGAAGACCCCGTTGCAAGGCCCTGCTAAACTCTCTCCTCGCCCCACCTCCCTCCACTCCGCCCCGCGCCACTCGGAGCCCCTGCGGCGGCGCCGGGGGACGAACGAGCAAACAAAAGCCAGTGGCGGCGCCTCCACCGCCCTCGCCGCGGCCACCAAGACCGCGCCGCCCCCGCCCCCGCCCCGCCGCATGCCGTCGCCTAGCAACCGCACCTGAGCGGCGCGGTGTCGCGGAAGAGGCGCGGCGGGGGCGCGCCTCGGCGGCTATGATCCGCAGTAATTATCAGGCTCGTTCTTCCCTAACGACCGCGGGAGAACCACCGCGCGCGCAACGGAACCCACTTGAGTCCCCAACCCGCCCCACCCTCCCTCGCCCCATGCCTCCTTACCCTGCCTCGCTCGCCCTGCAGCGCTCGCACTGCATCGCTCGCCCTGCATCGCTCGCCCAGCCAAGCTCGCCCTGCCACGCTCGCCCTGCCGCGCTCGCCCTGCCGCGCTCGCCCTGCAGCGCTCGCCCTGCAGCGCTCACCCTGCCACGCTCACCCTGCCACGCTCGCCCTGCCACGCTCGCCCTGCCACGCTCGCCCTGCCACGCTCGCCCTGCCACGCTCGCCCTGCCTCGCTCGCCCTGCCTCGCTCGCCCTGCCTCGCTCGCCCTGCCTCGCTCGCCCTGCCTCGCTCGCCCTGCCTCGCTCGCCCTGCCTCGCTCGTCCGGCATTGCTCGTCCGGCATTGCTCGCCCTGCAGCGCTCGCCGTGCATCGCTCGCCCTGCATCGCTCGCCGTGCATCGCTCGCCGTGCATCGCTCGCCCTGCATCGCTCGCCCTGCCTCGCTCGCCCTGCCTCGCTCGCCCTGCCTCGCTCGCCCTGCCTCGCTCGCCCTGCCTCGCTCGCCCTGCCTCGCTCGTCCGGCATTGCTCGTCCGGCATTGCTCGTCCGGCATTGCTCGCCCTGCAGCGCTCGCCGTGCATCGCTCGCCCTGCATCGCTCGCCCTGTCTCGCTCGCACTGCCTCGCTCGCCCTGCCTCGCTCGCCCTGCCTCGCTCGCCCTGTCTCGCTCGCCCTGTCTCGCTCGCCCTGTCTCGCTCGCCCTGTCTCGCTCGCCCTTCCACGCTCGCCCTGCATCGCTCGCCCTGCATCGCTCGCCTCTCCCCGCCTTGTCCTTTTGTGTCTCTACCTATACCGGCCCACCCGCTTTGCTCCGTCTCCAACCCTTAACACAACTGCTCCTGTCTACTTTTCCCATCATTGCTTCTCTTCAATCTACTTTGTCTTGCTTCTTCCCATCTGCCCCATCTACCTCTTCTTTCGGCTGCTTTTCCGTGGCACTTCGGCTAATAATAACAATTGCTGACCCCTTCAATGGCTTTTGATTCTATTTCTATTCAGAATTAAATACTGCTATCCTTTATTTCATATCTATCGGTAACTACTAACACGACTCGGAACCAACTTCATGTATTATGACGCTCATTCAACTAAATGACCTGTCCGATATCGACTGCTGTGTCAATTATTACTTCCTGTACCTTGCTTTAGTTTAAAAATTTCTTATAAGAACCTGAAATATTCTTCGAAGAAATAGCCTTCTAAATAAAGGTCATTCCTTTACCCAATCATTTACCAACCTCTCATGTTTCTCTAATCTTGGTAAGGATGTCTTCACGCTCACCGACACACAACTACCGCTGGTCCTAAATTCTTACCTTATTCATCGCACCTCTCTATCCTCCCTTCTTTAACTCGCATCCGCCCTTCCTGCGAGCCCTCGCTTACCCCTCCTCTTCCATTTTTCGCTGCGTTTGGTAGTGTAGTTCCCTCCATCGTTCGTTCCTCATAAAAGCCAAGTAATGTAGTTTCCTTCAATTTTCCACTGTCTTTGAGTTCATCGGTTCCATGAAAAATCCTCATTGTACAAGCTAGGAGTTACCGGGGCAATAAATGCACTGAAGAAAACTATTGAAATTAGGTTAGTCAATTAACCAATTTGACATCCAAATAATAATAATAATAATAATAATAATAATAATAATAATAAGAAGAAGAAGAAGAAGAAGAAGAAGAAGAAGAAGAAGAAGAAGAAGAAGGGAATACTGTTTATTCTCACTCCTCTATTTTGTTCATTCTCTTATAAACTATTCGGATAAACATTGTTCTTCAGCTAAGTATATTAACGAACAATGACCATTTAAGTATATTAATGAACAACATCATCACAGAGTAACTGTTTAAAAATAAGCCTGGAATGGCTATTCCCTGTCTTTTATAAAAGACGAACAGAAAATTTGACTCGAAGGAATTGGCCTATTTTTGAAATGTACTGTTTACTTAATTTTGTATAATAAGTTAGCATTTAGGATATGGTGGAATTACATGACAATTATGTTTATTCAAACTCTCGAATAAACTCTGATTTCGTCTTTGGAAGGCACACTTAATACTCTCATATAAAGTGGTCTCGCCACATTGTGTCAGACTACTTTTCAAAGACCAACTTTGACAGATCTGTTCATCCATGAAAGAAAATAAGCTACAAACATTTTTTCCATTTAAAAAATTCATTACAAGTCCATTTAACTTAAATATGATGAATTCCAATAAAAATATTTCTCTAACCTATTCTATTTTTTCGTTATTCTCAGGAAATCTATGAAAATACATTCTTAAATCCATTATTTCATTTCACAATTTTTTCATAGATATTATTTCATACATGTAAATATCTATGACCGACTCCCAAACCGTTAATGAAAAACGATCTGTTATTATCTGTTGTTATTCATAGAGCAGGATAAATTTTATTCACTTAAAATACAGCAATAAATAAAATGGCGGACATATCTATTGCGCCCGTCGAGATTTACGAGCGCTAGTACCGCCCTCTACGTATCGTATGCAAAGTGGATCTCGCCGTTATCCCGCGTGTTGCGTCCGCCACTGCGCGACATAATCTCCGGGTCTGCCCGAATGCCCCGGCTTCTGCGCGCAGCCTGCGCGTGGCGCGCGTCGACTGCGCGCGCGGGCGCAGCTGGCGCCGCGCAGCCATTGAGAGGGCGCGCGCGTCGCGCCGGGGGCACGTGGATCGAAATCTCATGTGGAATGGCTTCTGCGCGCGCCCGCCGTGTCCGAGTGAAGGCCATCAGGGCGAGAGAGTGAACGAGTCGTTTGATTTGATTCCCGGCTTAAGACATCTACTTACGACATTATGTGCTCTGTAGGTTTTTAATCCCGGGAGGTGGCGGTAATCTCTCCCCGCTGGTGGGTGAAATCCGGTGCTGACCTACACGCCCATTGGTGAGATTTTTTCCCTCTCATTATCTCCCACTAGCGTGACGCCACCCCAGGCAGGACAAGCTCTAAGCTCCCGAATGGTCTCCCGACATGTGAGTTGGTGTAGTGCATGGAAAGTTATGTCTGTGTGTGTGTGTGTGTGTGAGTAAGGAGTGAAGGAATAATGACAAGGTAAAGGAAAGAAATATCGCGTGCGGTCCGTGACCCGTTTGTTCGGTTACTGCTCGAGCATTCGCCTGGTGTTAATCATAGAAACCACTGAAAACTATCGATAAGAGCAGCCGACCGGTAGAATTATCTTCCAATCAGTCTGAATTCGACCTAGTTCTCTAGTACCGTTGGAACTTGAATCCTAGTTTCTTTCTGTCAGAGATACTGCAGCGTTATCAGTTGATACCGAATTCCACCTAGTACTCTAGTATCGTTGGAACTTGAACCCTAGTATCTTCCTTTCAGGGATACTTCTGCGTTATCAGTTGACACCCGAAACTATCTAGACCGGTTTGAATCACTTGAAGTTGGGTGTAAATATTCAACAAACGAAACAGAAATTATCGGGTTGATTTGCACACTTTCGATGTGAAATGACGATTTGCATTTTATCGAACTGATTCAATTCTATAGATTATGTGGCGAATTTCCCTTTATAAAAAACGCAGGACTGTAATGTATTAATATATTGGAGGCACTCGCAAACCAGACGAACTTCACGCAGGTGACTATTCAGAATTTGCCCCTTAATTGTTGGATAATTGAATACTTGCGATAAGGTAAGGAGCTAAAATAATTCGTTTCGGTGACTGATGCGCAGAAGGAAATATGATGGTGCACGTGACTTGTTTTCAAAACTTCCACTAGCACCCACTAAGACCTACTCGTAACTGAGCGCGACTACCAGATGCGAAAATAAAGGAGATAAACTTCGAATACAGAAGGAAAAAAAAACAAAAAACAAGGAAGCCAAATTTTGCTGATATCTCATGAAAGTGTCGTAGATGAACTGAATAAGTACTTTATTTTTAAATATATTTTATCCGCATTGATTCTACGTGTCCTACAGGAGCAATTTAAATGTACTTGCATAAATAGCAAAATACAGTATGACACGGTACATTTAAAAACTGTGATGTGATGTGATATGTTTTTATTGTAATATTCGTAATCTACGTATAAAAATTGTGTAAGTTGCGCACTGGATCTTCCTGGAGATAAAAATCTTGTTCCCTTGTGTTATTATCCCACTATTAAGGCCCTTCGATGGGTCACTGGTTTTGCTTACTGGCCTCTCAACCCAAACAGCGCGGGTTTTTTCAAGACTGAGGTACGTGGAGTTTCGAAGGGGGGAAAGTTCTTTTGTACTCGCGGGATGTTTAAGACATGTCTATGCTCCTGTCAAACATAACTCTCCCACATTTTCTGTTCTATTCAAATCCAATTTTTG
This sequence comes from Teleogryllus occipitalis, assembly GCA_011170035.1. Classification (NCBI taxonomy): domain Eukaryota; kingdom Metazoa; phylum Arthropoda; class Insecta; order Orthoptera; family Gryllidae; genus Teleogryllus; species Teleogryllus occipitalis. The sequence goes on from BLKR01001404.1 coordinate 163,893, forward strand.
TTTAGCCAGTAACGCCTGAGGTAATGAAAAAAATATTAGGGACCTGCGCAATTTTTATAACCGTACTTGCTCTATCCTAGAAAAAAGTGAAGAAAAAATTGAAGCCGTTTTTGAGAAAAAACTTTTTATATTGCCTGCATTTCATCCAAAGTTACGTACCATACTCACTTTTCGAAAAATTGTGAATGACCTAATTTAAAGAGCTGCCTTTCAAAAACAGGACACAACGTGCTGTAGGAAATAATTCACTACTTATAGGAAGAAGATTTATCCAATTTTTCCATTAGGATATTTTTCGATTTGGGGCCCTAATCGAAAAATATCCTACCGAAAAATTCTATATATCTTGTTCCTATAACACAATGCAACACAACACAATACGAGTTTTTCTATCTTAAATTCGCCATTTTTTATCATTGCTATCTCACTTTCTATCGTGTCTACTTATTCAACCTTATTTTTCTATCATTTCTATTTATTCTACCATTTCTATCTTATTTTCACCGTAGATTAAATTACTTCCTCTTAACTACGTAAGTAGGTACTGGCACAAGGAAGTAAAATTTAACGGAAGAATACAGCAGGAACTTCGCTCAGAGCATTACACAGCCTTGTGCTTAGGACAGTGAACCGAATTTTGTAGAAGGTGTAACTTTGCACCGCGGGATCGATTGATTGATTGGCGATTCCGAGCGCGTCAACTGCTAAGGTTATTAGTCCCATAAGTGTAGGGCATGTTTTGTCGTGGGAGGAGGTGGTGATCTTATCCCGCTGGATGACGAGATCCGACGCAGACCTACCCGTCGGCTTGCGGGCTTTCCCCATCCAAGTGTCTTCCACCAGTGGGGTACCGCCCCGCCGGAACAAGCTCTTGGCTCCCGACTGGTATCACGACATGTGCGGTAGTATGGTGCATGTAAGTGCAAGTGTGTGTAAGAAAGGGATGAGCATTGGACAAGGCAGAGAAAGGAGAGATAGCGCGTTGTACGTAGCCCGTTTGTTAGGGTACTGCTCCGGAATTGCCGGGTGTTGATCGGAGAACTCACGGAAAACTATCGATCAGAGCAGCAGGCCACTAGAGTTCTCCTCGAGATAGTGGCTGAACTCGACCTTGCTATGTAGCTAGTGTCGAAAATCCTGCCACCGCCGGGACTCAATTTCTGAGACCTCGCGGTAAGAAACTCTGCTGTGACATCAATTAATGTCCTGAGCAAGGGGTGTAAGTAGTCAAGCGGGGTGGCTACCACGGGTTTCATGGAAGTTCAAAGGTGGAAGGGCATTCAATGGTTCAAGAGCGGGAGAAGCAGCAGCTATACATCTTAACTGTACGGTTGTAGTTCCGTATATTGTTCGTAAGGAATTTGCGAAGTTTTACGCATTTTCCGAGAAAAGTGAACAAATGCCGTGACCAGGAAGATGAAAGCCAAGAGAAGTAGTTTTCGTCACTGAAACCTGGGTGTAAGAGTCAATGGCTCGGCGCTAGCTGACTAACTATACTAGTCAAAAACGTAGCTATCAACACGCGGTGTAATCATTCCAAAACAAGATATACAGATGGACCTTATTTCAGGCTGAAAAAGGAAAAGCAGAACTTAATATCTCAATCATTGCCGTAGGAGTTGCCAAAGAGTGTCATTTCTAGGTGAAGAAAGGGACAAAGTAAATCGAAAAGAAATTACGGTTTCAGCAACATTTTTAATTTTTTAATGAATATTCATCTTTAATAATTCAACACTCAATAACAATTCAATTATTCTTATTAGAAAGTAATAAAATATAATGCTGAAGTAATGATTTATTTTCCAGAACGTTTGTGTTTCCTACACCTAAAATCCAATGTCTTAATAACTAAAACACCTGTGTAACTTCGGAAAATTCCTAACCAGCCTGTACAATAACTTCCTTTACGCACGTGTTACATTAACAGTTGTTAAATTTTGCAGTTAGATGTACCCCGATCAGAAGAATGTTATTATCGAAGCACCATCAATACATTAAAGTAGACTCCACACATACGCGCACACACTTATATGAAATCTTATTCAAAAGAAATTGTTGATATATTAATCAGGATAACTTTTCAATGTTATTAAAAAGTTATCCTTCTGAACAACTACCGTTGCTCTTAGTATCCTAAAATATTGTTAACTGCTTACTTAGCAGCGCCGATTGAATCAAAGTTAACCAGCTCTTCTAACCAATACCCACCAATATTTGTTATAAAGAATTGCACCATAAATTCATCGCAACGTTGTAGATAACGTTCACATCTTTTGTAAAGCACGTCTAAAAACATTTTAGCGTAATAAGTCAGGAATAAATGCATAGCGTGCAAAATTTGGTTATTTATTCAAACAACTTTTAACACTGCAATTAATTCCGCCTAGTTTGGAAAAACGACAGCTTACGCAGATTTGAAATAGAGTTAGAAGAAACGTAATAAATGTATTAAAAGTGGACCCGCACGGAGTCCGCATGTTGTACAAGCAGAATTCTCATGAATAATAAATTTTATTTGTTGCGAAGTACGTGCGTCAGTACAGGTCGAATTTTGGAATATATTTTCACTGCCAAGCGTACATGTTGCAAAGAAAATTTCTCTGAATCTGCCCAAATCCGTATGTTTTATGAGATTTACATTGCGGCAGAAGCGGCGTTGTATGTACTTTGATGAAATGAAAGTGGAAAGAGATTTGTACGAGCATGGAATGGTTTTAATTTCAGATTAATTTGCCTTCACAAGATTCAGTTTTTGCACACTTAAAGTTAATGAATCTCAGTTTTAAATACTTCATGCTTGTTTATTACTTGTACGAGGGTAAATAGACGAAATATCAAATGAGTTTTACGCTCGCCACTGCACTGAAGTTCATCGGGTTTCAGAAGCGACAGACAAATTTAATACGAGAAAAATGTCTACGTTCTGGAAATAGAACCGCACAATTTAATTTTTGTGTACAAAATAGTAAAAATTAATTTAAAACGTAAGTATAAACATATACGCCTGGTATCAGTCCTGGTCCAATGATATCGCATCCCAAGTATTATCGTATTTTTTATGCATTTGCGATGGAAAAGAAATTGTTAATATACTAAAATATCCCCCCTCTCTCTCTCTCTCTCTCTCTCTCTCTCTCTCTCTCTCTCTCTCTCTCTCTCTCTCTCTCTCTCTCTCTCTCTCTTTCTCTCTCTCTTTCTCTCTCTCTCCTGTCTCTCTCTCTCACACACACACACATTTTCCCCACCCCCTTTCATTCTCTCACCCTTTCTTTCTCTCACCCTTTCTTTTTCTTCATTTCTTTCTCACTCTTTCTTCTCTATTTATCTACCAATGAATATACAAAATAATCTGTATTTCAAAATATAATTGTGTAAAGTTATAATTATTTCATCAAAGACCAGATTGTAACACTGTTCTTCCGCTTCTGGGAGCTGATCAAAACAGTTTGCTTTTATATCTTAAACTATGAATTGGTACAGACATTAACCGGCGAGGCGTGCAATTCAGAAAGGGGAGATTGTTCGGAATGAATTTAACACACTCAGCAATTCATAATATGCAGAATTTCTCTATAAGTACGTATGTCAATAAGTATTCATGAACTCCATTTACCATACTAAAGATTAAGTTCTAATAAGTAGCATATTTGTTGGGAACTTAAAAATTATTTTCTCTGAAGTAAGCAAAGATTATGGTACAAATAGTTTTACGCTCATTAATTTTCTATATTTCATCATTGCAAGTTAGCAATATAGCGGGATGAGGGAACAGTCTTTAAAATCCAAAAAAAATCATTCAAACAAATTTGTTTCAGTTATTAGCTTCAATAAGATTTTTCATCACCTGTACTCACGTACACCTCGTTTTCCAATTAGTTTAATAGTCTCAGACATCTTCAGTCTGTACTTCATCAGCATGAAGCTTGCAGGGCTTTACACTGATCAGCTCTGCCCATCACCGACGGGCAGCTCTCGACACGCTAACAACCTCCGGAGCCATCCTGGGCAACGAGGCGGCCTTCATACCAGTTCGCGCAGATGGAAGCTCGAGCAATGGGATACGTCGGTTGGGGGCGAACGAGAACCCTCCTAGTACAATCCCCGTTGCAGGGGATGCCGCTACGCATCATTATTGCTCTCGTGCAATACGAGAATTATGCCGCTCCCACCGCTCTTGCCAAACCCTTCTCCACTAGTCCATCGGCTCGATCTTCGCCATCCACTCGACTCTCCCCCATCCACTCGACTCTCCGCCGTCGATTTGACTACCCGCAATCGATTATACGTCGCCATCGACTCAACTCGACTCGTCTCCCCGGTATCGACTCGATTCGACTCGACTCAACTCGTCTCCCCGCCATTGATTTGACTTCACTAGTCTCCCCGCCGTCGTCTCAACTCGGCTCATCTCGTTCCCGGACATCGACTCTTCCTTCCGAGACTCTTCCTTCTAATGTAGTGAAATTTAAAAATATACTTAATTCTATGTAGGTCATCATACTGAGACTTTTATCATTATTATTATTATTACTATTGTTATTATTATTATTATTATTGATATAATTATTAACACTTACTGGTTTTGATGTAACTTTTAAGTTATTGTTATTATTAGTTATATTTTTATAATCGTTATTATTATTATTATTATTATTATTATTAATATGGTCATTCCCTTATACAGCGAAGTGAAGTGTAGTGTAGTGTGGTGTGGGGCATGGGAGGGGAGTGCAGTGTAGTGCAGCGCAGTGAAGTGAAGTGAAGTGGAGTGAAGTGTTAGAAAAGCTTATAAATCAACTTACAGATAACTCAAAATCAATCTCTAATTCTAATTGTAATTACACTTGTAAATATTCGTAATAGTTTGTAATTGTCGTATATCTAGTTGTAATCATGTTTGCCACCGAGCATTAGCTCAAAGCGAACTTTAATAAATCTATCTATCTCCGTCAATTCAGATGCCCGGATTCTTTACATCTACCAACCGTGTACTGCTAGTCATCTAGTATTGCAACCATTGCTACGTAATGTCACCACACCGCTCCCGGAAGTCACCTCTCTTCATCATCACCCAACATGCTGCACTCAGATATTTTATCACCCACGATCCCCGTTCCGTCAATCATGAATCGACCCAACCCTCACAGCATCTCTCCACCCTCAGCGGCCGTCTCTAACCCACACCCTCCAAACCCCGTCACCCCCGCCCCCCTCACCACGACCTATAGTTGCACGGCTGCCCCCACGTTCCACCAAGTAGGATAAACGTCGTTGCGGGCCCCTATTCATACGCGCGCGGCCCTGATCCGGCGAATCTCCGAGCGCTCGCCGCTTCGCCTCTGTTGCTACGCTAAGCCCCTCGCGTTTTCGTATTACACGAGCGCCGAACGCGAGCCGGGCCGGCTTCGATAACAGCCACGCAGATTTGTTGCGCCGTGAAATCTCCATTCCGTCATACGAGGCAACCATGTCAATGAAAGAGAATCTACTTATACTTTGATGAATGCGAATATAAGGTTTCCCACCAATATGCAGAGTCGGGAGCGACGCACAATGGTCATTCGGATAAAAAATTGAATTCCGGTCGTAATCGAAAATTGCAATTCGTGTTTGTGGTGGCTGACATCAGGGAATGAGAAAATGGAAAATTATTGCATGTTTCGGAAATAAGTGAACACACTGTGGAAAACTTAAATTAAGACAAGTTTCAATTGACTAACATTGATTACGATTGTTAGAGCAAAATTCTCTACCCATGTAATATTAATAATAATAATATGACTAATAATAATAATAATAATAATAACAGCAACAACAACAACAACTTCCGTGCAATAAGAATTTAGTGTTGACGAAAGGTTTTTTTAACCAGATCCGTTTTTCATCGGCATTCCATATGTTTTGAAACCTAGAATTTGTTAAAATTGGTAAGTTCATAATTGGAATGAAAATTTCACTTCTTTGGAAACTGAAATTAACAAACACAGGTAGCTTATTATAATTTACGTAATCATTTGAATAAAAAAAACCCGTAGAGTAGTTCTATATTTTTTAGTAATTCTATTGGTATCTGAATTACCATTTTTGTTAATTTCATTTTATATTTTACTTTGTTGTTTTATTTAATCTCATCAGTATATTACTATTTCACAAACTTATATCTATGGCAAAGTTAAAATTCATTGTATAAGTTCCCTCTGGCAGAAAAATTCATTTATTTTTAACACCGGCCGGCGCCCCTGACCGACAAGGATAAAAGACAACAACATTATGACCAAATGACTCGCTTGAAGAAGAATTACTGCCCATTTAATTATTTTTGACTAAGTTCAGGGAGAATTACTTCGTTTTCAATGACGAATAAAGACTTGGCTTGTTACATTTTACCTTGAGGAATAAAGGCTACATTGTTACCAGAGAAACACAATTTTGTGGATCTTCATTTATTTCTAACTTGTTAACTTCATTTATTTCTAAAATAATTCGCTCATATATTCACATCACATTTCTTCTACAATGTACTGAGACTTTTTCTGCCTTGTAAATATGCTAGTAACATTATGTCAATCTAGATAGTTAATTCAGTTCTCTTGAGTTATTTTCCTGCTAAACATTACAAGTTCTCGGCTAAAAATACCTAAAAAGGGGGCTCAGGGTATCAACTGATGTCCCTAGAGGGCCTCTGATTAGGAGGTCCTGGGTTAGAGTCCCAATAGCGGCAGGATGTTTTTGACACTAGCTAGACAGCCAGATCAAAATATTTCATCTTCAGTATAGGCTGTCAATTTCAAAAAACAGAAAAGTTATTGGCCTAAATGTAAATGTTCGAATAATGTGTATACAATTAATTTCAAAATATAAGCTCACACTTAATACGCATGAAGAGTAATTCGTGTATCTCCTAATATTTCAATATTCCTCAGCCTCGGCATATTTCTTATGAAAAATACATTTTGAAGCACTTGGTAATAATTAAATTAATATTGCGTCTGTGTGTTTTAATGATCTTTAAATCAATATTAATATTGTCATTTGGAAATTTGTGTTCCTGTTTCCATATTTTCTCTTTCTATCCCCATATACACTTTACTAACTCCTTCAGTAGCCATTTCTCTTATAATAGTATAACTTTTCCGGGTTGGTGGTCGTGAAATGAAGTCTTGAAGTTCAGTCACATAAAGTTCGTTTTTGTAATGATGGGATATGTAATTCTTCATGAGTGCGAAGTTAATGTCACATTATGATTATTAGTTGTTTACATGAAAAATCGCGTTTTTTCAAGTGAAAAAGAAGATACAAAGGGAAAACCATATCTCGGATTTGTATCATATTCTTTGTTTTGAAACTTGAAACAAATTTCATCAACAAATTGTTCTTAAGCTACAAAAATTATCGCACTGTATATGAGAAAAGTAAAAGTGATAGTCTTACATCCAAGGACGTCGTATTTTGGCGTAACGCGCTTTACGATGGATTTCTTCAACTTCGTAGTTGAAACTAATTCCATGGAACGCCTCAAATTAAGAGGGTAGCTGGCAGAGTCTCCTATGTTCCTCCCTCAAATGAAGGTAGTTTCAATTCGATTCGACTCCTTTTATGTTCTGGCTACACTTAGCCGCCCTCCCCAGGGGCGGTTCGATCCGCGCTCTCCTTCAAGCCGGACGCGTGGCGGGAGGGGGCGTGGCAGCGGGGGAGGGGGAGGTGCGGAGCGGGACGACGCGTGAAGAGAGGCTGAGCGGGGAGAAACGGGGCGGATGGGGGAGAGCGGGTTGGGCGGGATGGGATGGGATCGGGCGGGGTGATAGCGGGGGCGGAGATGGTAGTGAGGGGCGGCATGGGGTGAGGGGGGGGAGCGGGCGGGTCTGGGCGGGTGCGGCGCCGTGGGATGGCGCGGAAGGCCTTTCACAAAGAGACGGCAATCGCGCGCCCTGGCGGAGCTCCGCCGCAATATCGCCGGGGAGGCCGGTAGCCTGGATCTCCCCTGCGGCGGTGGCGGCCTTTGCCTCTGCGAGGGCGATCTCTCACGCCCACGCGACCCCCCCCCCGCCCCCGCCACGCCCATTGGGTCGAATTGCACGGAAGATGAGCAAAGTAAAACGGAATATGGGTCGCAACAACATTGCACAAACATTCCCATACCAATATCTCAAAACATTCTTATGTTCAATGCACAATAAATTATTACTAATATATTTTATCACTAAACCATGAGGTAAGTGATATATTCTTTGCCTAAAGCATACGTTCCAATGTCAGGCAGGAACACACTGCCTGGCAGCCAGACAGTACTGACAATTGCTTTTTCGGCCCCAGCGACCTGCGAACTAGGATGAAACTGGTGTCAAATTCTTCATATTTATAAAGAGTTCTCCGTACAATACTCTATCCACGGAAAACCTTTTATCTGTCCTTTACAAAAGCTTACGAGGGTAATAACTTTATGTTCGTTAAAGGAAAGGAATCAGAAAGAGATAATGAATTATTCACTACGTGGTTACGTAAATTATAAGAAATAAATATTACAAATTTTAATCAATAAATATTTTACAATTCGATAAAACTTCATAAAACAGATCCCGGCAATGAGGGACGAAATAATTTAAGAAGTTATTTTGTATGTAATCTAAAAGCATTATGACAAGAGATATTCTTACGTTTCTCTACGTTAGTTCGTGTTGAAAATCATAACAAAGTTTGAAAAATGAGAAAATAGTTTGTAGTTTTATACAGGTCACTCGTTTATTTCAATTGAACTTTGAAATGGTCTGGAACACACGCGCTTTTTGCGTTATTCGTATTGTTTCGATTTACTAGACTTTTCCTGTCACCCCACATTGCTCACGTCGCCTGACAGACGGCAGTGTAAAACAGTAAAAAGTGCACGGTTACAAATGCTGTCATACGCAAAAACCACCTCCGTCATTGTTATTACTAATTTAACATCTTACACAATCACTTCACTAGCACCTAATGAAATACAGTGTATTTTAACTTACTAGTGAATTCATCTAACAAAAGTGATAATATTTTAGTGTCATCTAGGACACTAGTCCCCCATAAGACTAATAATAATAATAATAATAATAATAATAATAATAATAATAATAATTTATTACTAAAAATAAGTCTACGCTCGTTGGGAGTTACACAAAAAAGAACAAATATAAAAATTAAAAGAAAAAATACACAAGTATTAAAAAATATAAATAATACAAATAAACAAACAAAATAAATATAAAAACACAAATAGACAACTATAAAAAATATATAAAAGTGGTAAATCTCTCTTCCGTCCCCATATGTTCACTTCACAACTCCTAATTATACATTTTAATAATATCAAAAAAACAATATCTCTCGAACAAAGTATTAATCAACGTGTTGCATTGAAAATCATAATATGAAATAATGAGAAAAACAAATATAACTTACCGAAAAAATTTAAAAATTTGAATTGTTTAAACGGAACATTGAGTGAACCTTCATTCACTCCCTGCACTGCATTCTTTCTGTTTTTCTGTTTTCATTCCTGCTCCTTCAAATCTGCTACAAATTAGTTTACGCAAGATTTGATCTTGAAGAAATCGTTTTGAGATATTCGGGAACCACTTTATCAAGCACACGCGTCTATTATCTGCTTATTTCTTTGGATTTCCGCCCCGCGAGAACGCAGTGAGACGCCTCCTCCACCCACCCACACCCACCTCTGGAATCGGCTAACCCCAAAGCGCCTTCCGAATGTGCCTCTAGGGCCTTCACATGCTCCTCCACTCCCCAACCCTAATTTCCGGAATCAGCATGTTGTGCACCGCGCCCGTCGTCCCTCTCCCCTCGCATTCCAAAGCATTCCTCAGGCGGCAGGAACTCGCTGCAGGAGCTCCACCGCAAGCGCAGACTCATACGAGCTGAAGCCCCACCACTCTGATACTCACAGGGCGGGGCGACCACGCCTCCGCCTCCGCCTCTGGCTCCGTCTCGACGCCCGCCCGGCACCAGGACCTTTGCCTCCTCCGCACACTTTGCTACATTCTTTCCCTTCGTCCCCGCTGCACACACCCCAATCCCTCGCTTTCAACAAACCCTCACAAGTACGACCACCTTAATCCCCGCTCTGCCAACGCTACCCACAATTCCCCGCCACCAGCCCACCTCTGTGACTCCGTCCACATTCATACTCGCTTTTCCCGCCACCAGCCCACCTATGTGACTCCGTCCACATTCATACTCGCTTTTCCCGCCACCAGCCCACCTCTGTGACTTCGTCCACATTCATCCTCGCTTTTCCCGCGACTAGCCCGCCTCTGCAACTCTGTCCACCTCCATCCCGCTGTCGCAATTACCCTACCCACGAACTTCCCGGGAATAACCCGACTTTCCAACTCTGGCCACCTTGATCTGCACTGTCTCAACCGCCCCCTACCCAAGACCCACAACTCCCAACCACCTTCAACCTCGCTGTCACAACCCCCCTTATGCAAGACCCCTATCCGCGACCAACCCGCCTATGCAACTCCGTTCACCTTCATCTTCGCTGTCACAACTGCCCCTACCCATCAACTTTCCGCGACCATCCCGCTTCTGCAACTGTGTCTACATTCATCCCCGCAGTAGCAACCGCCCCATACCCAACACTTTTCCGCGATCCTACAAATCTATTTACCTTCATCCCTGCTGTCGCAACCTCACCCTCCCCGCTTTGGCCATCCCCGCCTTCGCACCACCGTCCGATTTCGCGTCTCCTTCGTCTACCTCTTCATCTACGATTCTCCTCCTTCACCATCCGTCCACCAATCCCTTCCTTCGCACTATTTCGCCTCTTTCCACCTCCGTCACCCTTTCTGCCTGAGTTCCCCCTCCTGCACTCTTTTCTCCAATCCTACCGACCGGCAGAGTTTAGCTCAGGGCCAACATTGCTGCAGTCGCTACAGTGTCTCTGAGCGGGAGATTCTAACGTTCCAGTCCCGACGGTGGGAGATTTTTGACACTAGGAACGAAGATGGTTAAATTCAGTCCCTGACTGAATGAGAATTCTGATGGCCGGGAAGAATAGCTAGGAATTGCAGAGCTACTACACCGCCACCATCTCATTCCATATCTTTCGGCTCTACTCTCACCACTATAACTACCACCACAACCAACATCAACACCACCACTCACACATCACTACTAATACCTCACCGCAAGCGTTGCCACCGCAGCCACCCTACCACCACCGCCAACGCCACCGCAGACGTCGGAGAGGAGCTCAAACGCGGCGAAAAATAGACAAACATTTCGACGAGGCTCGGGAATGTGCTATCGATCGAGGCGGCGGACGCGCCGCAATTTCCAGTCCCCCTGCCCCACCTTTAACGCCTCGAAGCTCCTTCCCTCCCCCTCGCTTCGGCTACACCCGTCCTCGCTCCCGGCCAACCACAGTCGGCTTTTCTCGCGGCTCAACCCCGTGCGCCGGCATTTTCAAGTATAGGGAATGGTACGCAGCCAACAGATGAAGACTACAAAAGGTGATATTGTGTTGACGTAAATGTACAAATCACTTTTCGAAGAATACTTAGTTCAGATAAAATAAAAAGAATAAATTAAGACAGAATAAAAAAGTATTAAAATGTGTGAGATCTTGCCATTAGCTTTTATGGATTGAAAAGAAGTTTAAAAAATACTAATGAATTGATTTTCCCGATTTTCATACTTAATTTGTGGAAAAGGAAACATAATGTTCTAAAACTATCGGCGATAATGTGTATATTTTTTGCAAATGAAATTTGAATTTAAAAGAATACTTACAGTTTCTCTTTCTGAATTCCTCATTTCTGTTTGCATTATACAATAATTTCCATATTACGTGTGTTTTTACTAGCAAACTTTTACATTTCGTTCACCTTCATTTGCCCAACAGCTTCATTATCTTGCTTATTGTATATCGCCTTTATTTCTCTGCCACAATGTTTATTGAACGCTCCTGGAAATACAGGCCGAGTTTGTTTCCAAAGACAAACATTGATTTTGTTTAGAAAGTTTCCTAGTATTCAGATATTAGCTTCGGACATTAATTTCTGCCAAAAATCAGCATGAGCGTTTGACATTCCTTGTATTTTTCACATGTTCTCACTACCATTCACATCATTAAAACCGTTTTCATCAATAACTCTAGAGCTGAGATTCCTCTGAAAAAAGAAACCAACTCGAATGATTCTATCAGGAGAATGACTATACATCAAATTGTAAATTTGTTTATAAAATAATACTGGTATAAACAATCATGGTTTATTGATGAATATTTCGAATTTGATATTTATATGGATCAAGTTAAGGTAGATAAGCAGGCATTGGAACAACAGAGTAGTTGTAGTTTGTTCATATTTCCGTAACGGATGATATTCCCTTAACGGCATAGTTCACAATCACCCATGAAATCGAAAACAATTTCATAGCAGTACAAAACAACGCACACCTCCTCCCCATGCTGTATCTTTAATAAAATGTATATATGCAACATTTTTGTCATAAAGCTGACAAATTATCATTGTCATAAAGCTGACGTCATCATTGTCATAAAGCTGACAAATTATAGTAACGAAGCGAGAATCAAAAAATAAATTAAATTTATAACCTTCAAATGTCATCTACTAACATCTATGTGAACAATATGGAGATCTGAAATTAATTTCATTGAATTCAACACCAAGGCTGAATTACTTGCATTATTTTTTAAAATGTGTGAATTGAACTACATGAAGTCGTTAATGACCATAGTTTTGCAGAGCGACCAAAAATAAATAAAATAAAAATAAAATGTCAGAACCATCTCCTTCGGAATAACTACTTACTGCGATGCAGTTACTGGATACTTCACAATCCACCGGGAGCATCCACGCGTATCCCAGTGTGCTACGGGGAGTTGTGGACGCTGTCCCTAATGAATGTGTGCAGAGCACACATTTACCTCGCGAAACAGTCGCGTATTTACAATGCAGAAGTGAAATAAAATACGCGATTAGCCAAACCGCAAATACAAATACAAATTTCGTTGCGGCTTTAATACACGCAGGTAGAGAACGCGCCCTTTTGCATACAAATCTCGCTTCGTGAGGAACGACCGCACTCCCCGAGGCGGACGGTGGAGTTACTTCAGCGGGCGAACGGTAAATACTAGAACACGTACGCGAACCTCTGCTGACACGAAATTCCACGCAGGAGGAAAGGAACATATGAATTATGAAATCCTTTAAATCTTGAAAATAATTCAATACTGAAGAACGCGAATCTTATTATCTTACATCTCGAAATGTATCCATTTTTATGAGCGCTTCCCACAGTTTTATTTTTATCTCTTTTCTATTATTTCTCTTTGCCTGTTCGTTTTGGTTTCTAATTACTATTATTCCCCTTCTTTAAGCTATGGATTGACACAAATGAATATTGGATTCATTTTTTGTTTTAATTTCTATAAAATGAAAAAAAAATATGCAAAAAAAGATCCATTTCAAACCTTTACTCATTACAATAAGATTATGAAATGATAAATCGAATATTCTATAAATAAACACATAAGCAATTTTGTATTTTTTGTTTTAATTTAGAAAAAATTTTGCTTTTATTAATTTTAGTTTATCTTGTTTACAAACAATCAGTCATTTAAAAAAATTAATTTCTCTATTATAGCTGAATAATGAATTATTTGAATTTACGATCCCCATGAGGAGAACGGAAGACATTGTAAAGGTCAGAGAGGGGAACGATGTATAAATTATTGAATTTATTTCAGAACTGCTCGCAAAGGGATTTCTGAATCCTTTGTTTTGGAAGATGGAGATTTTGAAAATTAATTTAAAACAATTCAATGTCTTATTGCATATGGCGAGGCTCAGGCCAAGAGGACTACGTAAAGTTTGCTACGTTTCATTATAACCATCTAGAAGCGGGAAAAGAAAAAAGACTATTTCAGAGGCTTCGTTTAGGGTTAATCATACCAATATACAAGCAGTAAATCTTCAACATTGGACAGTCAGCTGCACTGTCTCTCCGAAAGAAGGCGTACGAAGAATTTTTCTCGTAAAAGTCTATGGCTTCTATCGGGCCCGCTGACTTGGGTATAACAACTCGAAACGCTAACCGTTACACACCCGTAGCCGCCAAAGGCTCCCTCTCTGATTAGGAATCGAACCCCGGTTTCTCACATATTAAGGATTGTCATTCTGGTTTCTATACTATCAAGCAAAGTTACGCTTCGAATTATAATTTTGCAACCTTTCTAGGATTGTGGTCCTGAACTTTGACCGCTGATAAATAGAAGAGAGCAGTCTTGGAGATAGCATGAAATGAAGATCCAACGCTGAATATTTGAAGATGGCTGAACTTTTCTTTTCTATCCTCTTATAATTCCGCATTAATGTTGACAAAATACTTCACCTACATACATATATTCCGTAATAACAAATTCTCTCTGAATGGGTTTACATTTTTCGGGGATACGGACAACACATCCGTCAACAACTCGGCCTACGCCTCCTTCAGTCAAGCACTTTACTCAAGAAAAGAATTTTCCTACTGCGTTCGTATTTCAATCCCATTTTTTCATTATTCATTGCTTTTTGCAAACAAAATCATTATTTGGTTGTTTATGGTGAGGGATATTTGATGCACGAATTGCGTGTAAATCGGAAAATGTGAAATATTCAACATGCAGTAACTATATAAAATATCGAATTATGCATTACCTCCCTCCTTTTTACGTCGAACATACTATTGGCATTTTTTCGTTCAGGAGTTTTTCGCTCTGAAGAGGAAACTTAATAATAATTCTGAAATCTGGTATCTATCAATAATTTTTCCAAATTAAAATGGAAAAGAATTGTGTGGTAATAAACAATATAGTGTTATACAAAATAGTGTTTTTCCCACTAATTTTACTAAATAAATGAAAATAAGTATTCAAAAAGTGTTATTATATATTGGAATATTTCTGTCATTTTACTAGAATGTATTACTTATCTCAAATACAAAGCAATAAAACATTAACTTTGAACACGAAAATTACAACAACTACAGCAACTGCGTAATACGAGTACTTCAGCTCTCTACTCAATGGTAAAAAACTGTTTTCAATTCACTGCTTTAACGAGTATTTTTCATATATCTTGTTTCTACGAAAAATAATATTAAAGTGTCAGTCACTATAAAATCCATCGCAATGAATGTAGTTTGATATACTGCTTGTAAATACCGGAACTGAAAGAGATTGATGCATGCTCTGAGCCAAGTTCCATTGAAATACATAACAAGTGCAGACTAGTACCAGGACATTAAGCTTATGATTATTTATGGGTGTAGCTCATGTCAACCTTCACAATATCACATCGTCTAAAATGCAGAGTTCACATAACAAAATTTCATCAAGATATTGTCAATTTAACCCCGTCATGCTATTGACTGTAACTTACTAGAAAGAATAAAATAAGTTCACTTTTTATGAAATAGTAAAATAGAAGTTTTTTCTCTACTTCCTTTAATGGACATTCCAAAAACTTGTTCTTATTTTTAATTAAAATGTCCTTTAAAAATACTTAAGTTATAACTAACAATGATACGATACTATACGATACAATAATAACAGCTGGGCTGAAAAGATTAGAACGCCAATAATATACTTAGAATAATATACTTCCAAGTTATAATTAATAATAACACGATACTATACGTTACAATAATAACAGCAATGTTGAAATAGTTAGAACGTCAATATACTTCAATAATCAATTTTTTTTTAATTTCCTGATTTATCTAATGCCTATTTTTGAATATTGAAAGCAAATTTATATATTTAAGTTAAGAAAACGGTTTCATTATTTTCTAAACTAACATTGCTGAAAATACAATAGTAGTACTTTGCAATGGATTACTTTAATTAAACGTTAGATAAAATAAAACACCCCATTCCTTTCTACACGAAGCAATTTGTTTCAAGTATAATTTAATTTCCAATACAATAAATTCTTACATGAGAAATAAATATCGACACAAAGAAACGAGACTGCAGACTTTCCGCGGAGTGCTTGGTAATAAAAAAGGAGGAAGCGAGCGGATATTTTGGGGCAAGTCTCTGGAGGTTCACTCGGCGCAAATCGTCCCTCAGTTTGAGAACAAGTGTTTTACAGCAACGCCCCATCCATTTATTCACTTGTTTTTGTAAAGGGGCGCTTAGTTTCCCTAACACAGGGGCGCCCGGGCGGCGCCACGCCACGCCTTGTCGTCACCAATGGATATTGTTACGAAAATCCTCTTCCCCACAACCCCCTTCCCAACCTCCGACTAAATGTCATGTCATTTAGCCAAAGTTTTCTTGTGGGTTTGGTTGGGTAGTACTCGCTCATTCTAATGGCATCTTAACTATCCATCATCTAGTTTACTCTCACTCATTCTCTTCTCATTAATTCATGTAGTACGTATTTATTCATTCATTGGGGTAGTTTAGTGCTAGTGAAGCTGGTGATCTTCTACTTACGACTAAATACGAAATCTTCGTTACTTTACTCACTCCCCCCCCCCCCATGGACACTCACACCCGCATTTTCTAACTGGTACTTCCTCTGAACCAGGTTTACTTGTGCTTTTGTTGGGGAGTACCTCCTCATGCTCTTGGGATCTTAACCATTCTTCGTGTATCAGTATTCTCATTTTCATTCTCCTCGGATTTATTGCTTTATTAATTAACTCATTAATTTTGAGTCGTTTAGTGCTATTAGAACTGTTAAGTGGTTACTAAGGGTTAAAAATGAAGTCTTCGTAAATTTTCTCGTTTCTCAATCCACGGTTTCCCACACTCCTACAACCCAAATGACCCTTCCTGTAACTCACATTTTCCTATTTTCTTGCTTTTGCTTGGGTACTTGCTCATTTCCCTATTACTTTAACCATCCATTGTCTACCCTTAGTTTCAATTTCTATGTTGTTTATATTTATTATAAACTATTGAAAAATGTATGCATTTTATTCATTAGCAGTGGTTTACTCATAATGAAACTGTTAATCTTCTGCTAACGGCTAGGGTGTGTTAGTAAGATCCCATTTGTCTCCTCATTACATTCTACAGTTCTTCTATCCAACCGACAACTCTCAGTTAACCTTCTTTTATTATTGGTTGGGCATTTGTATTCCCGATTATGTTCAACATCTAACCATGGGTTCGTTTTCTCTTCCTCACGTTCTAAACTGTCTTATTGATTCATTCATATTCATTGATGCATGAAGTGGCTTGGTGGTTGGACAGGCGACGGCGGAAGATGATGCATCCCCTTCTCGTATTGCACAACACCACACACTCCCTGGTTTCCGTGTTCTCAAGCTTTCTTGAGTTTTAGCTTGCGTATTTCCTCATCGTCAGAACGCCTGATATATTAATTATTCTTCAACACATTTCCTTAGTCTACCATACATTCTCAACTGACCTACAAATTAATCCATTTTCACTTTTAGTAGAACTGTCTTATTATACTAAATACCACCATTCGACCCCTAGTTTGATTGCCAATTAATCCAAAAACATGGTGGATAAAGACATTTGTAACATGTTTTTGGAAACATTATCCATCTTCTTAAATCGTGTTTTCAAACATTCGTAGTTATCGCAATTAATCATTCACCCTTCTTCATTTTTGTAATTGATTCATTTCGTTCAGCAGTGTCATCATTCTTAATCGTTTGTGCATTATGCAGTAATAATCCCTTGATTCATTCTTTCAACAGTTTAATAGCCTCTGCCTCCAACAATTATTCTTCAGTCACTTATTTTTCACGAATTAGCATATTCTTTCGCTAGACCACTCACTAACTTGTTCTCTGCATTCTTTTCCACACAATGATTTGGGACGTTTTCTGATGCGCTCGTCCATTTCCCCTTCGAGTGATCAAACTCACCTGACACATTACGCGCCTGCCCTTCCGCGTAACCACGCTTCTACTCTTCAACTCACATTTATCATGTACGCCCGTTTACTTATTCATACGACCACTCATAACTCACTTCTCCCTCTCGTTGTTACACTTTCTTCTTTTTTCCTCTTCTACTTCGACGTACGCGTTCTCACTGGTTCATTTGCTTTCTCATTCATGTCCACAGATCTGCTTGCACTATAACTTATTAGCCTCTGAAAAGGTTGCCACATTGATGTTTCAGATTTATTGAGCACATTCCCTTACAGATGGTGAAAAAGGTTCCCTGAGACTTTGAAGGAACTTAAGAGATTGTGGCTATGCAAAAAGAGACATTGGTAATTCCAGGCAATGTGAAGCATAATTTAACACTTGATGAAAAGTAAGTAATTGTCGTGGTATCTCAAATCAAATAGAAATTAAATATAATTTTCAGTAATCATATTAATTTTTAAAAGTATTCGAAATTACTAAGATCGAATATACGATTATCCTACAAATGTAATGTGCCATACAATTTAAGTAGTCAATTGCGTTGTATAGTTCATACACAATTTGCACATAAATGTCACTATAATCATTTCTGCATTATTGTCATCCGTGCTCCCACCAAATCCCTCAAACTTCCGCAATAATGCGCACCTACAGGATGTCATTCGAATTCGGCCAACTAAAAAGTTGAATTACATGCGGCGTAGTATTTACGACCGAAATCGGCTCGCAAATGATTGAGTTTGCCGTCAATGCGATTTTAATGTCTTCCGTTCACTCTGCAAACTGCATTACTTCCCGCGAGCGCTATCTCGGGATGGGCCGGCGCGGCCGCGAACAAAAAGCCCCGCAAGCGACGCCTCCCTCCGCGCATACTGCCAGCGCTCACCTCCCCACCCTTCCCCCTCCTCTGGCCCCGCCCTACCCCACCCCGCGCCCGTAACTTTCGCGCACCCGCCGGTCAACACGCCCACATCCCCCACACCAGCCTCGCCCTCTTTTCACACGCGTGGCCACAACCCCGTTCTCCTCCCCACGCCGCGGTTCCCCAACCCGCTCCCGCCCTCCGCCCACCCCCTCCCAACGTCTGACCGCCTCCGTAGCCGCCGTCAAGCCGCCACCACACGTCGGCGAAATTTAAAACATTACGCAGAATTAACGCAAACAAACTGGGCGCCGCCGGTGCCGTATGGTTTAATTACGCACGAGCAAAATTTACGCGGCCGCGACGCCGCGCCGGCGCGGCTTTCCGGTGCCGTTCCCCCATCCGCCCACTCTACCCGCGCCCTTTGCGACCCGCAGACTCCGCGGACCCGATCCCACTCACGTACGCTCAGTGCGGAGGACCAGGGTGACGTCGCTTGCCGCGACGGGAACTTTTTTGTACACAATGCACGCCGGAGAGACAATTTCACCGAAGATCACGCCAGGTCCACGAATTCGAATTCTCACATTCATACTTTTTCTTGGAAACGTCCAACTTTTTCAGAATTATTTTATGTGTCTACAAGCTAGATTCGTGTTATCGATGTTCTGTACGGTATTCAATTTAATATGACCTAAATGAAATGTAAGAATGAAAGACATAAACAAAAGAGACAATGTTTTTAGAACCTCGGATAAGATATATGTGGACTTATTCAATTCAAATTAGTTTTGCGTGGTTCGGCTTATTTAATCTCAAAAGTATGAGTAATGACTGTCCATTAGGAATATAATTGGTTCATTGGAAGTGTAGTAGTCTTGATTTACAGCATGCAATCAACAAACACCATAATACAACAATTGAAATATATATGAAAAATTGAAATAAAGTTATCGTATTTCAGATAACCACATTAAAAAGTATTGACGGATAACAAACGTTTAAATCTCATTTTCGTTGCTTAGCTTTTTCTCAAAAATTTAGTGAAACTTCTGATGCAAAAATCATAATTAAATTTAGAACTGTGCCTTTAAATCATACGGGCCGTATTTTTACAACGACCATTTGAATGAAGTTCAAACAGTCGCTAATTAATGAGTGATTTTACGCGAACAATGTTTGAATAAATGTCATTTCATGTAAATACTAACCACATTAACTGTTTAAGAACATCATAAAACTTAATTTTAAATTTTAATAACTATTTTTATTGGAAATATCAAAACCATGAATTTTTGTTAATGATCCATTTCGAAGTTTTTTCAAGAGCTCCGATATTTTACACCATGTACACGAGAGTTCAAAATATGTTTAAATGTTTGCCATCCTCCTAGATCAAAACCGTCCCCCAGCGAGGCTTCCATTAATTAACTAGCCCCGGCCGCAAAACACCCAGGCGGGTGGCCTCGCGACGGGGTGCAGCGGTGCGGGGTTGGGAGTGGAGCGGAAGGGGGAACGAGGCGGGCAGGATTGAGGTTTTATTGAGCGAGTCAGAACGAGGTGAATCAATGCGGAGAGAAGAGGAACGAGGCGGTTATAGTTGCTGAGGCAAGCTGGGGAAGAACGGAAGTGAGGTGAAGTGAAGTGAAATGGAAGGACAAGGTAGAGCGGGGCGGGGCAACACACGGAAGGAGATTTACATGGAGTGGATCAAGGCGACGAGGGTTGTGGCAAAGCAAGATGAGGCGTGTGATGGTGATGCACGAAAGGGTGGAGAGAGGCGGAACGAAAAGGGACGAAGTAGAGTGACGTAGGAAAGTGAGATATGGTGCGATGTAATGTGGAGAGAAGTGGAGTGAGGGTACGTCAGAATCGGAAGGGTGAGTTGTACGTCAGTATAGTGATGTGGAGCATGGGTAAGGAAATAAGAGGCAGGATGGTGCGATGTGATATGAGGTGGGAAGAGATAGTGTCATATACTATGAAATGTAAGTGGACTGTAATATTGCAATGAATAACCTTACAAGTATCACAACGAAGTTAATAAAAGGTTAAATCATGCACAATATAACTAAATATATTCAATAGAATATTGTTTTATAACACTTCTGTAGAATTAATGAATGAGTTGCTATTATTATTGTCTAGCTACCTTATAAATATGTTATTTATCATCTGGCATTAAATTAAAACAATAAATAAAAATTATATAATAAATTACATTGACATAGTATTCCAATACATTGTAAATTATATTTGCAATCAATCAAGAAGTTAATTACTTGTATATTGCGCATTCAGCGCAATAGTTGGAAGTATATTAACTATGAACAGTATAATGAACGATCACAATCTACATAACTTCGTAGCGTGAATAGACTGCGTAGCAATCAGTTTTGTAGATCGCCAATTCATAAAAGTAACATTCAAACTTGATTATTAGTCCTTATACTTCAGTGAATAACTTAAATGAATATGTTGTGACTTCCAACAAAAACTCTTATGGCTGAATGACAAGAGGAAAGCTAGCCTGCACATTTCCTTTTCAAGAGTTTTAGAAAAACACTTTTCAAACATTAATTAGAAGGGGAGGGATAGCATTTTCAATCACTTAAGACGACAACCAGTGTCAAACTAAACTGTTTTATGTACCACCACTTGAATTACGAAAAGAAAACTGAAATTTTAACGACTAAAAATTTTCATCCTTGCATTTACCTCTATGGCCGTAAAATTGGCGCCACAACGTCAAAGATGAATAGCATTCTAATATAATCTTCATGTTATATAGAAGGTCCTTATTAACGATCGATTAGTAGGATATACAAGACTATTAGCAGGGCGCCTTTTCATTCTTTACGCAAAATAACTGTTTTCTCCTGTAGATGCGATAGGAGATAGTTGAACCGAAGTAAGAACCTGAAGTGAGAGATAGAAGAGTGAAGGGGAAGAGCGGAGAGAGGTAGAATAGGGCAGTTGGGAGTGACACGCACAGGGATTAGGAGGCGTTTCCGCCCATCACGGCCGCCGCCCCCATCCGCGCCCCCTCTTTACAACCACCCTGGCGCTCGCAGATGAATTTCAAAAGTAGGACAGTTTTATTACTTCTGTGGAAGATCCTTTGACGACGCATTTCCTGCTCTTAACCCTGCGTGTGAAAGTCACTCGGGAGCCGTTCATGCGCCATCACTGCACTGCTCTCGCCGCCCATTACGCCTTCATTGCGAGATTTCACGTCCAAGCTCTTTTATCTATGAATGTCATTTTGCGATTACGTCGCCCTTTTATGCTTTTATAATAAAATAGTGGCATTATAAATAACTGCATGAAGTTGCAGGGAATGAGCCTCGATTTTAAAATAATGGACTGACTAGGGACATTGGGATTTCGCTTCTTGTAAACACTTTTCTCTTTATTTAGCAATGAGTTGAACTCATTTTACTTAGCAATGAGTTCCAATGAGTTCTTACATTTTACTTAGCAATGAGTTCCAATAATGTTCGTTTCATCGTGTATCTCAGCAGTTCCTACATTTTGAGTGCCACAATTATATTTCAACTTAATTCTATTTATGTTTTGTAATTTATCCTTATTTTCAATCAGGTTTTTCCCATCTTCAATGACTTCTTTAATTCCTTTTTCTATTTTTCCCCGTCATCCCACTATTTGTCTCCGTATACCCAATCACTTCTTCTTTGTGCCTCATTCATAAGTTGTTCTCTCTGTCTCGTTTGTGTTTTAATTGTTTGACCCCAATTATTTTTATTTTACAGCGTTCATCTTCCTTTTTCTAACATCACTAGTATTTATTTTGTTATCCCTTCATTACACCAATTTCAAGTTATTTTCAGTTCATTCCTAAAACGTACCACTGTTCTTCAGGGTTGATTCAAATACATTCGTATTATAATGAGTTTCCCTTTCAATGGATTTTCCAACTGAATGTCTAAGTGCTTCTTCGTGCCATCGCTTCCTTTGGTCACACCCTCTCGCCTCCAGCCTCAGCCCTCCGTCCGCACAGAGGCCCGCTGAGCGATCCGCGCGTCCGCAACACCGCCCGCATTGACCGCGCCGGCCGCCCGGAGCAACTGGACCCGCGCGGCCCCTCTCCCGTGCATCCGACTCCGCGAGCGGTCGCTAACCTATGGAGGTCGCTCACCTTCCTCCTGCCCGTCCGTCCCTCTGCCCGTCCCGTCCGTCCGTCCGTCCGTCCGTCCCTCCTCCCGTCCGTCCGTTCCTCCGCCCGTCCGTCCGTCCCTCCGCCCGTCCGTCCGTCCCTCCGCCCGTCCGTCCGTCCCTCCGCCCTCCGCCCGTCCGTCCCTCCGCCCGTCCGTCCCTCCGCCCGTCGGTCCCTCCGCCCGTCGGTCCCTCCGCCCGTCCGTCCCTCCGCCCGTCCGTCCCTCCGCCCGTCCGTCCGCCCGTCCGTCCGCTCGTTCCTCCGCCCGTCCGGCCCTCCCTCTCGCCCGTCTGCCCGTCCGCCCGCTGCCGCTGCCCGTCGTCCGCAACCCGCCATTGTCCGTTGTTGCCCGTCACTCGCCTTTTATTCCTCTTTTACAAGTTGCTCGTCTCGCCTATTCTTTCTTATCAAATTATTTCTCTCTAATTACTTGAACCCTTTGGAAGAGTTCTTACCTCCCAATCTGCATATTGTCGATCGTTCCACCACATGCCGTCCTCTGCTTATCTTTTGCTTGTTGTTTTCACATCCTCATCTTCAGCATCATCTTCGGCTGTTACCAATCCTCCTCCTAACAAACTGCAACAAACTTTCTGAGTCTATATTCTCAGAACGCTCTTCCCTTCTGATACTTTTTCATTCATTTCTTTCGTGTCCCTTTTATTGTCACATTCTTATCCCCTCCACTCACATTTAACGTTTATTTGGTCATCCACTCCCCCGCGAAGGGTTTGCCTTTTTCCGTCGGTACCCCTTTCGCAACATGAAGATGCAGTGATTCGTGAAAGAGTAAAATGAATTCTCTACCATTTGTAAATGAAATAAATATAGGAAAATAAATTGTTGATTTCATTAAAATGTTACTTGCGCGAGATTGCTTTCGATATTAAATATTAATAGATGTGTAAGTAATTAAAGAGATTGATAAATTTTGGAAAGTGAGGCGTGAAATATATAAATGTAATGAAAAGTTTAAAAATAGCATTCATTTTTGTGTTTATAATATTAAAAAAATAATACCTCAAAATAAATCACAATATTGAATTTAGAATTGGATATAAAACGAAAAGAGTAGAAGCAAAATGAGAATCTGAACGATCAGATTCAGAAGATGCGTTCCTGCTATTTCAAACAACATTTTTAGCTCCCTTACAGGCCGTGATAAATCAAACCAACTTTTAAGGATTTCAGAAAAGCAATCTAAGTACAGGTAAAAGTCATTTCAATGGATAAATTTCATACTTTTCGTACATACGAAATGAAATCATCGTAATGTTTCAGTTGATATCTATATAGATATCAACTGAAACATTATGATGATTTCATTTATTTGCTTCATTTCGTATTATTATTATTGTATTATTGTTATTATTGTATTATTATTGTTATTATTGTATTATTATTATTATTGTATTATTATTATTGTATTATTATTATTGTTATTGTATTATTGTTATTGTATTATTATTATTGTATTATTATTATTATTGTTATTATTATTATTATTATTATTATTATTATTATTATTATTATTATACTTTTCTTCTTTTTCAGTCAGGACATGCTTGGCCATTATCAAGCAATTAATGCAACCTGCACAACACTCGTGCATCAAAGAGAAGCGTGCGGTAGGGGAGGGCAGTGGTGAACCACGGCTTTGGGAATCAGTCGCAGCGAAGATGCGTTGCCGGCGTGCACATGAAGCCAATCTCCACACAAACCCCCGCACATAAAGTGCAATCCCAGCCGACGTCAGCAGCCGTCACAACCCAGCGTCTCTCCCGGTCTCCGCTTGGAGCAGAGGCATTGCCGATGGCCCCACACACTGCACTTTCCGTTCCCGTCACCCTGCGGTGGACACAGTCACTGGACAATGCACTGCTGCCGCTCTCACCCCACTGCGACCACGTCGCGTTCTCACCGCCCCTCGCCTGGCGCAGCCCCCCCCCCTTTGGCCATTCTACCAGCAGCCTCCACTGACGCAGCCGACACCCCTCCCCCAACACCTCGCTCCGCCGGCGCTCCACTCCAACAAAGGTCAACGCCCGCACACTTTTCTGCTCCGACACTCGCGCCTGGATCGCTGCTCCAATACATCTCGTCTCGACAAATGCACCCACCGTTCCGATATCTCACTCCTCTTAACTATTCCGTTCCAACATA
This sequence comes from Teleogryllus occipitalis, assembly GCA_011170035.1. Classification (NCBI taxonomy): domain Eukaryota; kingdom Metazoa; phylum Arthropoda; class Insecta; order Orthoptera; family Gryllidae; genus Teleogryllus; species Teleogryllus occipitalis. The sequence goes on from BLKR01001404.1 coordinate 189,017, forward strand.
TCCCTTCCCCACATATCCAGTTCGGTCCTCTCCCCACACATCCATTTATCGGTTTGGCATCCCGCCCTTACTCCTCTCACTTCCAATAATTCTCCCCGCCCTAACACTTCTCTCTGGTACGACAATTCTCCTGGACACAACACCCCTCTCCGCCCCGACCCCCCCCCCCCCGACGTATCTTTATATGTTATTCCGACATATCCCTTACATTCTCGGTTTGGCACCTTGTCTCGACCGTTCTCCCCACCCCGACATCTCTTCCCGCCCCGACACATCCCCCAACTCGACATTTCTTCCCACCCTGACACATCTCCCCGCTCGACATTTCTCCCCGCTTCGACATCTCTTCCCGCCTCGACACCCGCCCCCTTGCCAAATACTGCCGCACCGTGTCCTCCCCGCACCAAATTCCCCTCTCTCCGAATGCTCCCCTACCGACCACAACGCTTCAAGTGCGCCTCGCGCAGGCCATCCGTCTCACGCGCGCGCGTCCGCGAGTCCTGTTGTTTCTGATCGCTGGGCTGCGCTGTATCTCCGCTCGCCTGCTGCGCTTGCCGCCGCCGTCCGCTCGTGCCGTTTGCCGCTGGCTGCGCCCGCGCACCGTCCATTTTGCCTGCGGCCGCGCCACGCTCGCTCTGTGCGCACGGAACTTACATCGGCGAGAGGTGGACCAGCGAGTTCCCTCTCAAGCGGGTTCGGGCTAATAATTTAATTCAGAATTTACTGGTTGTAACGTGCCTGAAATATAGATGTTATGTAAGAATAGGCACGTACGCATCACTTTCATTCTGTTTAACGAAAAGAGAAAACAATGGAAATAAATCTTTCAAACTTTTATTACAAGAAATGTCGTAATTTCTTTTTTCATAATTCCAGTAGAAATGATGTATAAAACGTTCGAGATATGATGATCTCATCAATATAATATGGAATGGAATGTATATTTTTTATGTTTGCTTTCTACTTTTCGAAAATGTCAGAACGGCATTTATCGCGAAAAATATAAAAACTGTAAATTATATTTTATGAATAAGCCTATTTCAAAATGCCGGTTTTAAGCTCTATTGCGAACTATTTAACCTAAATTACACCAAATAATTATGTAATAAATTATTAAGTATAAATGACACCAATATGCATCCGCAAATAAAATGAAATTCACTAAATGTATTTTATTTTCTTCAGTCATACTTGTAATTGTTTCGCAGATCTATTCAAATCCCATCCACGCTTATACACTGTTGGACGCTGAATAAAACCATACCAACAATGTTCGAAACATTATTTTTACTATGTAACGTTGCACTAGCGAGCTGAGTATAATGCAATATAACACAATATGGCCGGCATTCTGCTGCAATCTGCTGCGTAATTAAGGCATTGAAGCAGTATTACTCGCCCATTTCTGATGGCCATTGCCAACGTAATATTGCAGTGCTGTACAGAAGAGAAAATCGGCTATAGCTTATTTCATACACAAGTCTGTGTAGCCAACCCAAACATTACAGCATCCTCTAACTCATTATCATGCCAGTAACAATAACAACGCCGTATTTAGGAAACTGATAATGAGATAATGGGATAACTGTGCCAAAATTAGATGACTGAATTTGCACATCACACTAATAAATGACTGGTTTGTGAATAAAAATAGAAATCCTGTATAAATATATCGCTATAAATAGAAAAGTTATAGTTATTACTGGCAGAATGAAGAGCGGTTAAAAGAGTAAGCTGATTGCAAAACAACTGTAGAAATTATATCTGTCTAGAAACAAATAAGGCATTGTCCGTAACACGTAAATAATACACTAAGATTTCAATAACAAATTATAGCTAAAGTACATTTCCTGTTAAACAAACAATACTGTAAAATAAAACAAAGAGTATATAATAATAATCATGATTCCAGACAGTTTCCAATTTTATTAATATCATAAAAAGAAATATTAGTTTTAGTTCAATATTTATCATTTTATATAATTTGCCTTGTTTAAATAGAATATGTGGGGAACCAAACTTCTGAAGATAAGCATTGATTATCCTTAAGAAGTGTCACGAACTTTCTCGTAAATGCCTGTGAAAGAGACGATACAACACAGAGAGAGAGAGAGAGAGAGAGAGAGAGAGAGAGAGAGAGAGAGAGAGAGCAGGAACGAATTAGAAAGAGATGGTCGAACAGAGCAAGTGAAGACTCAGTCTCATCATTAAAAGAAACACTAAAAAGTTTGTGTCCAAACTCTAAAGTTCAATTTTGTATCCAACATGTATGTATCACAGTCCATTGCGACGGGGAATAACTTCAATACTGTTTAATTGTGAAGGTACGTATTATTCATAATTACGTCGCAGTGTAGTGTATTTTTTAATTTAGAGGAAAAATATACAATATTTTAAATCAATAAAATTTCTCCTCTAAAATTGACCACATTCCTTCAATTAACAACATCAATAACTTACCTTCCATTCTAAAATGGCTCTTAAAAAATTGAATTTCAGCGCAACCCAATATGCCCCTAAGTTATTTTACTGTAACCCTCCGATCAAATGAATCATGACCCTCTGTTGTAAGGTTCCCTCCTCTGTTGTATCTACGATCTTGTGTTAGATGGTCACGATCGAACTCCGTTTCCTTTCTGTGAATCTGCATCATCCAGCATATTTTCTCGTCCGCAGGATTATAAGTGCTTGTCCGCCGAGGATAGGGGGCTCCTAAATGAGTCCAAACGAAGACAAACATAAAAACATTCCCTGCTGCGCCGCTGTAATACCGACTCTAAAACTAAAATTTAGAAAACCTGCAGTTTATTTCACCATACGTTTTAAAGTAATTATCTGTACATAAAACAGTATATAATTTATTAAATATGTTATCATTCACGTATTAAATTCGAAAATCAGATTAATTGCTAAATTATTATTTGAACATTTTCTCTTGATACAATACATTTAGACCCTATAATACATCTTATTGTTTGAAATAGTCATGTTTCCCATGAAACTTACATGAAGCTATATTCTAATTTTTATAAAATTAATATTTTTTACGAAAACGAGTGATTCGCAGTTTCGTTCAGTTCTCATTTTTAGACATCGATATTCAGTTTACCTTTGCTACAGAAGTCGTTAATCTGAGCGTTTGTGCTCGCTTTGGAAGAAAAAAATGATGCAATGTAATTAAAAATGAAATGTACCGTATCCCTCTCTCAATTTTAAGCGCATCTTTTTTTTTCAGAAAGTCTAGTATAAGTGCAGTTGGATAACGTGACAAAAAGTCCGAATCCCGTTTGCGGTAAACATAATACGAATTGGAGTCTAGATGCCATTGAATTAGCACGTTGTGCTTTACTTTGGATATAAAGCATAATATATGTTTGGCTTCAATTCTAAAAATATACGTTTTCCTCCAATTCTCTTTGTTTTATTCTAAGTAAAATAAGTAGTAGCCTTTCAGGTATATTGAACCATATTTAATTTAAGTAGTTTTAAAGCATAGCATGAAAAACCGAATTTTTTACACATTACATCGAAAATGTCTATTTGCTAAATGAACTAGATCATTCTACATTGAATATAATTTGCGCTCTAATTTGCATTTTCTCGTCGACCTCTAGTCTTGCAGTATACATATACATAGTTGTGGATGCCCAGGCATGATCGAAACAGCTGTGTCCATAACACATCGTAATAAGTTGTTACGTGTCTTGTTGGCTAGATGCAGGCGCCATTGTTGATTTTCTGCTTATTGCGCTACTCATCACTAAAAATAGCTTCGCACAACGCGCATTCTCTAAGAAACCTACATCGCCTCTTTTACAGAAACAGGAACTGATCTATCTGTGACGAAAAGCTTATACTTGATAATCGCATTCGTGTAGATATGCCAATCATATTCATAACATACATGCTTAAATGATTTCCTCTTTAATAGCACTTTTTTTCTCAATCCAAAGAAATTAGCTTTCAAACAGTGCACAAGTGTTAGTAACTTATTTGCGTTTTTCGTCAGACATAAACAATAAAAATTCATGTCAATTCAAATGAACAGTACATTGAACATGGAGCTGTAGTGCATAAACATTTGAAGAATGCTCGCGCTACGTAAACGACATACACACTTTTCAATATGATGTCCACTCTAACTTTCATCATTTATAAGTTGGTTGGTTGATTAGTGATTCCGGGCGCGTCAACAGCTTAGATCATTTGTTCCGTAAGTGTAGTTCACATTTTTTCCTCGAGCGATGGCAGTGATCTAACCCCGCGGGCTGGCGAGATCCGGCGCCGACCTACCGTCGGCAAGTGGGGCTTCCCCCTAACCAGGACTCTCCCACCAGCGGGGTACCGCCCCAGCCGGGACAAGCTCAAAACTCCCGACCGGTCTCCCGGAATATGTGGTAGTGGAGTGCATGTTAGTATAAGTGTGTGTGTGTGTGTGTGTGTGTGTGTGTGTGTGTGTAAGGGGAGAGGATGGGACAAGGAAGAGGAAGGAAAGATCGCGCGCGGTCCAAAGCCCGTTTCTTAGGGTACTGCACCGGCATTCGCCAGGTGTTGAGCGGAGAAACCACGGAAAACTACCGATCAGAGCAGCCGGTCGCTAGAATTCTCCTCCATTCAGCAACTGAATCCCACCTAGCTGAAAAGCTAGTGTCGAAAATCCTGCCGTCGCCAGGACTCGAACCTAGGACCTCCCGGTAAGAGGGGCTGCAGTGACATCAGTTGTACTGAGCTACCGCTTCCGGTCATCATCATTTATAAGTGTTTTATATCCAAAGTGTAGGCGAGTTCTCTCAGGTATCCCTCATCTTCCTTCTCGTTTCTCGTCTTCGTAGCGCCTGTGGATCGGGGGCAGCGGGCGGTGTGGGCGGCGGTGTGGGCGGCGGCGGTCCGCGCGTTGCCGCTTGACGGAGCGCGCGCTCCACTGCTCGCTCACTTTCGGTCGGGCGCCAACGCGGGCACTCACCCGGACGCGAGAACGCCACCACCCACTCACGCGTGGCCTCGCTGCGAAAAAAGACGACTGCCCTCCACGCACCTGGCTGTCTTTCCACCCACCTCGCTTCCATGTGACTCACCCCAGCACAATTCTGATTCCTAGTCCTCTAACTATTCTTTTTCTCCACGTGTGGGCGATCAGGCGAGAACTGTATAAACATACAGTCGACTCCGTTTATAGTGAACTTCTGGGGACTAACATTTTTGGTTCACTATACCCGATGGTGTCAAAATTAAATAGAATTTCTCCATAACTATTTATTTTATTAATAAAGAGATCGAGCAAAATACATTAACAGCACGAACTGAAAATTTAAATATCTTTATACGTCCTAAAAAAGAAATTAATTTCAAATGTTTGCTTCGTTCTTTTGCATTAGTAATTTCTTTAGATCCTTCTCCAGAGTTCGTGCTCTCTCCATACTTGATTCTGCATTCTCCTCTGAGTCCAGGTATCGTAATGCAGTCTTATACCCTTTAATGTCTCTTGCATTCTTATAACACCGTCTCACTCTCTGAAAGCCCTTTTACTCGCCTAATAACATAGGAGGTGCTTTCGATAGCGGTATGGCGCAAGCCGCTAATGAAACTGATCGCTTTACCGCGTGGCACGGCGGATATCGTCAGGCTGGGGGAGTCGCGTGCTTCCTGTCGCCTTCGTAGAACTCAACGCGCTTTATTCCGCGGAATGTCAAGCAACACCAAGATTCAAACTGGACCGCACGTCGCCGCCGCATATTGTAACCCACGTAGGACACAGCCTTTGTTTCCATATTGAAACTGAGTGGTATAAGGTTATCAGTAAGGACCCATTCCGGGTCCGCTACCTTCACCACAGGTGAGACTTCTTCGAATATGATTCAGCTAGATCGAATTCAGTTGCTGTCTGGAGGAGAATTCTAGCGGCCGGCTGCTCTGATCGGTAGTTTTCCGTGGTTTCTCCGATCAACACCAGGCGAATGCGCGCGATCTGTCCTTCCCCTTCCTTGTCCTATCCTCTCCCCTTACACACAAACTTACACTAACATGTACTACACTACCACATATTCCGGGAGACTGGTCGGGAGTTTAGAGCTTGTCCCGGCTGGGGCGGTGCTCCGCTGGTGGGAGAGTCCGGGTTAGGGGGAAATCCTAGCCGACGGTAGGTCGGTGCCGGATCTCGCCATCCAGCGGGGGAAGATCACCGCCATCTCCTGAGAAAAAAACACGCACTACACTAACGGGACTAATGACCGAAGCAGTTGACGCGCCCGGAAATACGAAAAAATCAATCAATTCTTCGAATATGACCTTTGGCTAATGATCTTTTCTTCAAACTGCCTAGTGTTGGAATTTGTGGCACTTAGGCGATATATTCTTTTCCACGAAGGGATTAATTTTCTGGGCGTATTTCCCACGTTCACTATAGCCGAGGTTCAGGTTCTCTATATACGAATCTTCTTATGCTTATTTGTGAAGTAAGTGAAACGGGACCAAAGACTTAAGTTCACTATAACCGAGGGTTCACTATATCCGAATTCACTATAACCGGAGTCAACTGTATTACTAATTTCCAATGTGCGCAAAACTTAAAAGAAATCTTTGCAGCCTTTGGTCATGTCAGACTTGCTCTACGGTTTCGCTAGATACCACGAACTCTGGAAAAATACAAAACGTCGTGTTATTCCGTTTAATTTCATATTGCGCACACAGACTCAATTCTCCTACACAGAACACCACTGCTTCCAACACAGCTGACATCGTGTGACAGTAAGGCTTCAATGAACAGGCCGCTCGGCATTAAGAATTTTTTTATTTACGTGATGCATTAAGGAACAACAAATATACTATCAAACTCTGCAAGTGATGCATCTAATCTTTCCTCTATATATTTCCATCAAGCGTCCTTGCACGTTGTATCCTTGCACGTTAGAAACGATTCGAAGCCTAGCAAACCTAGTTTTCCACTTCCGAGTATCAAGATTCAAATATTCGTCACCCAAAGTTAAATTTGAGGTTGACAAATTTTTCTCGAGAGAAACTAATTTGGAACCTTTCACTTTCGTTGATTCACACTTTTTCCATTTACTTTATAATCCATCATCTTTATTCAATTTCTGAGACAAACCATTGTTTCTGTCTCTTACCAACACAATCTCAAGAATAGGAAACGTAATAAATGTCTTTCTCGTAACCATGGAGCTCCTTCTTCAGCCATCTTCATATTTTCGTGTTTGAATACCCTGCAACCTGCGTCACACACTTTTCCCCATGCTTTTGTTCGAATCCCCTCCCATCTATTCACGCTCCAGCAGTCTTTCTTCCTGCTCGTTCATATTTCCCCTGTTACTCGTGTGTTTTACCGTCGTCTTGCTTCCCGAGCGCGAAAACCACTGATTTCCCCCTGGACCTCCCAACCAGTCTTCCTTCCGGGCTACAGGAATCTCAGAGCCGTCTGCTCGTCTATAATTCGACTACCCCTTTCTCTTATCCGGCTTCTGGAATGTTCATGCGAGAAACGCGATCATTTTCGCTTCGCTAACTCGCCGCTAGAGTGGAGCAGACGCACTGAACCCCATCGCGAAACACGATTCGCGTTTGTAGAGATTACCAAGATTTAACACGGTTTGCGAACTGACCAAATGGTTGAAATCTCTATTCGTGTTGTTTTGTGAAAATAAATTAAATTGAATTAACATTTGTGAATCCTGTTTCAACATCACATCAACTGCACATTTCGTAAAATTCGTAATACTGAAGACATCTCATCCCATAGATATATCAACAAATGTAGAAACAAGGAATACCATTGAAGATTTTTCAGATGTTCTGATGAATGATTTTTTTCTTTCGTTTCTCTACTGCGGAGGAAACTATTTTTGTTTCCCCGAAGGATTTGTTAAGATCTAAATGATAGTCAATTTATACAATGACAATTTATTCAATTTTAAATGAATGTGAATAAAAATCTTCATTCTATAAAATATTCAAATACTTGAGATTGTGACGCACAGACGTTATTGGAATAAGCATCGAAGACTTTAAAAGTAAAAACCATATTTCTGGTATCGATGTAATGTGTGCCCCTGAACAAGAAAAGCAACCTAAAAATGGAAAGGAATAAAATATAGGGATGCACGTCAATAAATATTTACCTTTGCAAAGAGAAGGCACATATTTCATTCAGCGAAGCAAGACTTCTGAAGGGACTCGTATGTCGACAGAGTACGAAAATATACATCACTTTAGTCAGGCTTTCTTATTTCTTGAAATATTCTCGAGACAATCTTGCGTAATTACAATTTCTAGACGACTTAACGCTCGCGAGAAAAAACATTTGAACTAACAAACTATTTTTTTCCTTCTAGAAATGTCGTTTTCACAACTAAAAAAAAACAAGCATACCACATTAGTTACAGCAGCAATCAACTTTGCTTTCTTTTTTTCACAGAAGTGATCGGAATAGTCGTTTAAGTACTCAAATGGTTCCTTCGTAACAATAGTACAATAGTATTGCAACTGTCAGTACAGTTCTTTCAAAAGATGTTTTCTTTGTCACCTGCGTTCAAGATTCGGGGATTCGAAATAATTTTAGGCGTAAATTAATGAGGTTGAACTTAAATTTTTATATTTTGAACTCCAAGAGCACTTTGATTACTTCCGAGCAAATTTCGGAGCAGCGTCCCAAAATATGAGTAACGGAATTAGCAAAATCTTTCTTTCCCTCTCCGATCCTCAATCCCATCGTTCGAGACGAACAATGAACCGAACTCATTGAATCAGAAATTCTCCGACAAGCGTCAGACTTCCTGAAAGCAGCAACAAGCTGTGAGGCCCTAAATGTGCCTTGTGATGAAAAAAACAGAATATAAATAAATAATATAAATTAATGCATTTTTTCTCTTCCCATTGCATAATTCTCTCATTATATGTCTGCAGCTTGTGGTGTAATTATGGTCATTAGAATGCAGATGGATTATATACAGGTGTTCGACCAATCACGAAAACAGCTGATACGTCATCCAGTCATTGGTCATCGTTCTATTAAATGTTTCGTTGGATTGTTGGATTACATGCAGAGACAATTCGTGGATTACTATGCAGAGATACGTTGGATTACTGTGCAGAGACAATTCGTGGAGTGATGAAGATAAACCGCACGTGCAACTGTTTCCTAAACTCAGAAGACAATCAAAATACTGAAGCCCCCTATGAGGACCGTGTAAATTATTAAGCTGATAAGAAATGAATTATGATGGCATTGCTTTAATAAATCCAATCCTAATTTAATTCATCAACTGCTCATTTGAACACTGATTGAGTTTATACAGAGCCAGTTCTACCTGGGACACGGAGGAGGCTTCTCGATAGATTGCGTTGGCTGAATACTGAATGCCAGGTGTAACGTAATTGTTCACTGTAAAATTTTAACTTATAATAGCTGTTATTAGTCGCAGAAAAAGTTCTGTATGGAACTTGATGTAACGGATATTATACGAGTACAAATTAATATTAGGTTACGAGCGACTGTCGTAAACTTCATACGAGTGTAATATGAGTTCATACTCGTGTATTAATGCCCATCATCGTTTCATACTACACTATAATTTGCACCACGCCCCTCGCAACTCATCCTGCCCTTTGGCCGGGGCGCCCCGCCCGCCTCGGGGGACGGCAGCGGCGGCGCGCGGACGGGAGGTCGATGGGCCGTCGCCGTGACAAATGCCGCTCGTGCCGCGCGCGGAGCGGCCGCGCAGCACGCGGAGCCGCGCAGAAATAGATCTGTTCGATTCGAGGAGCAGCGCACCCGGGGCGCGGCGGGGCGCCGCGGAGAAAGACGGAATGGTCTAGGGAAAGCGAAACGGGTCTGCGACGAGGTGGGGGGGGGGGCAGCGGATGAGCGGGGCGATGTGCAATGAGGAGGGCCAGGGAGTGACTCAAAACTACTCGAAAGCGTAGCTTCCGCAGTCGGAGTCAACAGATTCGAGTATTTAACTGATCTGGAGACTCGCGTCCTAGACACAGTGGCCAACGTTTCACTATCATATTACGACCTTCTTCAGGGCAAAATATGATATTTCGGTCTGACATATCGCGACTTTAAAATGGAAGGGTTCTAACGACACGTTTATGGAAAAATGAGTTATCGACATAACTGGATATATTAAAAGTATTTCTATTGATTTCATTATTATATCAATTTTGTTCTCTCTTGTACATAAGGACAGAGTAATTATATCTATCTGCACATGTTAAATTTTTTTTAATAAAAAGGTTTTATCTGCAATAATCATAGTTACAATGTCTTTTTAAGATATTACTATTGAGTAAATGCTGGGCTTATCTGTGTAAAGAAGCACAATAGGCTACCTAAACAAGTGCTGCAATACAATCCAACAGGATGGAGGAGTGTAGGAAGACCACGTAGGTAATGGTTCGATGTATGAAGACAGAACAGGCAGCCGCCTAATTCTGGAAGTGCAGAAGAAGAAGACTAAATGCCCCTCCTAATTATGATTTAAGACTGGCAACGACTGGGCTGACTTCTTTTTAAAACCATGAAATGGAAAATTAAACACAGTTCAACAGACTTGATTATTAAAATAGGTACTGTTTAGGGAAATATTGTTTTCCTTTAAAATGTAAGAAATGTTGAATTTATTATGTTTGCACGTCTGAAGTTTCAAAGTTTGCCAGTAGCACCTTGTTCATAGTGTATAACGGAAAGCACCTTGTTCACAGTGTAAAGGAAAATAATGTGTGAAAGTGATATAAGTAAATGGTTTGATTATTCCGGGTGAAAGTACTTTCCAGTAGTTCTGGAAGTACTAGTCTTTTGTAATTATGGATTTTATTGCTAATCATCCACATATCGAGATCGTAGAAATGAAATCTCTACCAAATCCACTCCAAGACATTCCAGCATTCCAGAAGTCGACAATCACAAATAGAACAGTCAATATTCGTCGGTGAATTTTTGTTTCCTACTTCATTTTTTCGTATAGTGCTTGCTCTAAATATAAAACGACCGTTTCACGTCATACTTCAGACAAAACAAGATTTCAAATATTTCTATAATAGTAGTAAACACTTACGGTTTAACCAAATATAATTTTCCAAGGTAGTTTAACTTAATTTTATATAGGAAAGAAGAACAATTTAGTACAACTAAAGCATGGAGATCGTCAATTTATTTCTGCAAGTGTCCGATCAATCCACATCTCTAGACATTTGGAAGAAAACGAACGATCACTGTATCCCCCTTTCCGCATCAGCAATAATTCAGTGACACTTTCAAAAAAAAACCAAATTCAGATATAAAGTCAATGATTAAATGGATGTTTGATGTAGATAAATCATATTACAAAGCCACACTGCATTGCTAACAAAATATTGTAAACAATAAATAATTCCGTATTTCAGCAGTTATTCTGTAACATTTTCGGAAAGGGTTCAAACAAATTAAGTTTTCATTTTAAGGTTCGTTTTAATTTTGTAGCACCTCTAGCAAACTGCAGGTTCTATCTGCTTGATAGTAAATCAAACGCCTACTTTCAGACTAAAAAAGTTCTATCTGCAAAATTACATTCACAATTACTGTATTTCCAATGCATATACTACTTCCCTGCCTAGTAAATTTACTGTCAAGGAAGATATTCCTACGAAGGGAAAATTGCTAGATATTCGCAAAGTTATCTTGACATTTTGTCACTTAAATTAAAGCCTCAACTTCAAATGTTTCTCCTGTAAAATTTACTTCAGTGCAATTTATTTAAGGTTGCGATATGTCGCCGCCCGACGCCAAAACGTCGGTAATTGTGCATAGGGCGTGGTGTTTCCCAGAAACTTGTCTGGAAAACTACTTGGATTAGGATGATTTATTTTTAACGTCAAAATCAGTCAAAAACTGGAGAAGACGTGCCATCTGTGTAGGTTTTCTTAGGTTCCGAAGTCCTTAGCCTAGCTCATATTCTACGCAGAATTATTAATCAGATATCCACGAGCGTTTTGGGCAAAACTTTATAAAATAAACATTCCCTCCATTATACAAAAAACTATTTACATCATCAATTGAGCAAAATATTTTGGCTCCTATTACTTTACGTGCTGCACGCGAAGGAAGTATCTCAGTACCGTCCGTGTGTATGGGGAACGATTATTTCATGGTTCACGAAATAACTATTCACATTAACATTTCACAGAGCCCAAGAAAACGTGCGCAGTGGGTGAAGTTGCCTTTAGCATTGAAAAAAAAGATGTGACCATCTCAATATATGATCACTGAATCAAGACAAACGCTATGAAACATCTAATCGCGATAAGGGTCATTAACCAAGAAGCTGAAGTACAAAATTTTTTTGACTCGTATCTTGTCTGTTACAATAATACACTCCAAAGAGTAACTGATGTATTAATATAATTTAATAATGAGCATTTTCGTTTTGATGGTCAATATAGCGTAATTGTATATAAAAACTTATACCACATTCGTGTTTTTACTTTGCATTGAAACGTCTCTATCTCTTGTAATTGTTTAATGACATCTTGTAGTGTGGTAAAATAATATAGGTATATTATGTAAGAATTTTTTAGAAAGCTGTTGATACTGACAGATGATGATAATTATTCCTACGCCGCTTGTATAATTACTGACAACTGTATTGAATTAAAATATGTTCCTACTATGAGTAAGTCGGTTTTGACATAAAACTGATTCGTAAATAAAAAAGTCAATGCAATGGTAGTATTCCAAGTTTAATGGAGGTGTGAAGAAATCATGTGGATATGTTTTGCTTATTGTTTGCATAATTCTCCTTCGTAACCTGAAATTTTGAAGCTATTGGATGAGTTTCATCAAAGTATTATGCAACATCTCAGGTGGGAAGTGTGTATATTAGCATTCATACAGCTCGTTGTGTATATTTGCGGACTGAACTTCAAAACATTCTGACAGTGTAGCTTAACTTTGTGTTCAATTGATTTAAAAGTACCCATTTAACGTTTGTCTCAATTGTGAAGGAGGAAGGAAAGGGGATGTGCAACGCTTTTGGTGATTGAAAGAGTTGTTGCACTGTGGATAGTTCGGGGTTCCTTTCCTTAAGAGACAACGCGGGAGAAGATCAACAGTGAAATGGGATAAAGTGGGGAGATGAGTGACAACCTCGTTGAAGCTGGGATGAAGATGCGTCTTGGTCGAGAGAAGGATGCAAAGGGGCAAATGATAATCTAACAAGATATAACGTGGAAGTAGGAAGGATTATAATTATTTCTTTATTACTAGCCCATACCAAAGCAATATGACCATGTCTGAAACGTATGAACAACAGTATGGTCAGGAGAATTATATTAAAGTATTATATGAATAGGAGATGTGTATGAGTGTTTGTTTGTTTGTTTGTATGAGTGTTTGTTTGTTTGTATGAGTGTTTGTATGTATGTATGAGTGTTTGTTTGTTAGTATGATTGTTTGTATGTTTGTTTGTTTGTATGATTGTTTGTATGATTGGTTGTTTGTATGTTTGTTTGTTTGTATGTTTGTTTGAATATGTCAGGAGAATACGAAAGTATTATATGAATAATGAAGCAATGTTACACTGGAAGGCAGGATAAACAGGAGAACCAGAGAAACCCCTACCACAAATTCCACATTGATTGAACGGGCCACTACTTAGATGGTGCGGTCTCATCACTATTCTGAGTCCCCACAGGTGGGAGGTGAGGTGAGGTGAGGGCTTAGAATGTTGCGGGTTGATTTGGTGCTACGCGAGGAAACACGAGCGGCGCAGAGAAGGCGGTTTTAGGGGTAGATAGAATGAATAACGTGGGGAAAGTAAGGAGGTGAAAAGAGTCGACACGAGATACGAGATTAGAAGAAACAAGCAATATGGAAAGCTCTCCTTCGCTTTCCAAGGAAAAAAAGAAAAACTTTGAAGCTTTTTTGAGAAAAGCTTGTTTTTAAAATTGCCTTCATGCAAATTTACCTAAAACTACTAATAATTTGAAAAAAAATTGTACATGATCTCAATGAAAGGTCTATTTTTTTTTGTATTTCGCTAAAAAATTGTCTATCTTCAGTATCATAGTTAGAGGAAACCGCCTTAAAAATGTTAACTTTTGCAATTTTAGAAAATTCAGAATGTTCATGAAACTAATTCTTTCTCTATTTTTATACGCATAGATTCTAATATTCGAGATTAAAATTATATAAAAAAACATGCAGCCAATTTTGAGACAATTTGGAAAAAGTTAAGGCTTAATGTAAAGTTCCCCTACATATCAAATTATCCGTTTCGCCTTCAAAGGAGCCCCGACATCAGCCAGGCTCATCGCGGAATATCAATTATGATGTAAAATCCTCCTTCTATTTCTCTAGTTAGCTTTCTCCATGGACAGCCAATTGAACAAAAACACAAACAAACAAACAAACAAACAAGCAATCATACAAACAAACAATCATACAAACAAATAATCATACATACAAACAAACAATCATACATACAAACAAACAAACAATCATTCAAAGAAACAAACAATCATTCAAACAAACATACAAACAAACAAACAAACATACAAACATACAAACAACTAATCATACAAACAATCATACAAACAAACAAACATACAAACATACAAACATACAAACAATCATACAAACAAACAAACACTCATACATACATACAAACACTCATACAAACAAACAAACACTCATACAAACAAACAAACACTCATACAAACAAACAAACACTCATACAAACAAACAATCATACAAACACAGACAGACCAATAAATATACAGACATTTAAACAAGCAGACAGAATAGACAATCAGTCAGAAAGACACAGATAAAAGACAGACAAATCAACCAACAAACGAACAACAAATAAACTGATAGCAAATAAGCAAACAGACAAAAAGATAGACTGATGGAAGGTCATACAAAAGAACAAATAGAAAGACAAAGAGACGGGACAGACGAAAGAAGGTCAGTTGAAAGGAATGATAGGCACAAGGACGGACAGACATAAAGACGATGGTCAGACAGAAAGATGACGGAAAGACAGAAATACGGATTGATTGACATAAAAAAATCAGTCAGACAAAAAAGGCAGACGGACAGATGGATATACGTTTGGCAGTAAACTGTTTTTGCGGTATTCAAGTCTAACAAAAAGAAGATATTGACTAACAAAGGTGATAAATGAAATTATTTACTACAACTAGGAAAAATAATTACCTACTTTTACGGTATCTAGGATAAAGAAAAAGAAATTTTCCAACAGCGTTTCGTACTGATACAAGTTCGTTTCGTCACGCCATGACCATGGCACGCCACGCCACTCCACGTCACGCCCCGCCACCGTAAACAACTCACTCTTCTAGTCACACCCTTCCAATCCGCCGTAGCACCTGACGCACCGCCCCGCAACCCCTCCTGCGCCTCATTCCACGAGTCCCCGCCCCATCCCGCCCCCTGCGCTCCCTTATCGCCCGTGTGGCGGCCGTGGCCCCGCCCCTCCCTGAAGCAACGCATCCACAGCTGCACTCGGCGCCCACGTGACCGGCGCGCGGGGCTTTAAATGGGCGAGCGGCGCCTCGGCCGGCACTCAGCGGCACCATGCAGCCCCTCAGGTGCGCCCTGGTCCTCGTCGCGGTCTGCGCCTTCGTGCAGGGTAAGGCCGCTCACTTCCGCTTCGTCAGAGCCACGCCCTCCTTCAAACGTTTGGTCGGTCATGCTTTTGCAAAAACTTCCCTTTTCCAATTAACACAAAATTCCTCTGTGTTAATATCTCTATATAATAATAATAATAATAATAATAATAATAATAATAATAATAATAATAATAATGATAAAAGTAATAATAGCAGCAATGCTTCTTGGTTACAAATACTCACTGCTGATGGTGACTATGAACCTGCCGAGCCACAATGAGAATATATGAATAAAATAACTACAACAGCACATATTTTCTCGCATTATTTCTGAATTTGTAAAATTTCGAAAAATCAAAGAGCACTACAAAAATGAGACCCGCGTCATTCTTTCAAAGTGTCCATTCTTCTACCAGTGGAAAAAGTTTGAAGAAAAAATTTGGAGCGATTTTTGAGAAAATAATATTTTTCTTCTTCTTCTGCACTTCATGGATTAGGCTTGAGCCTGTTCCGTCTTCACAAGTTTTCCTTCCATCGTTTTTTGGGTCTGCCCACGTCTCTTCGTCCATGCGGTTGATACAGTAATGCTAATTTAGGTAGTCTTGTATTATCCATCCTTTGTGTATGTTCATACCAGTTGTTTCGGTATTTGGTTATTTTACTTCCAATTTCTTCGGCATGTAGTTTTTCCCTAATCTTCTCGTTACGAATATGATCTTCTTTCGTGCAGCCTAGCGTTCTTCTTAGAAACTTCATTTCAGTGGCCTGTATTCTACTTAAAATTCTTTTTGTTGGTACCCAACTTTCGCTGCCATACAGAAGAGTTGGAAGAGCCATAGTCTTATAAAACTTTATTCTTGTATCTTGCCTTGTCTTATTTTTTAATGTATTATGTATAGTACCACAAACTCTTTGGAACCTTGCCAATTTAATGTTGATGTCTTTACTGGTATCTGGATCGACTTGACAACCTAAGTAGCTGAAACTGGAGACTTGCTCTAAAATTGTTTTATCCAAAATAATTTTGGATCGTATCAGATGTTTTCCCCAAAATGCCATCACCTTTGTTTTTTGTTTTGAAATTTCAACATCGTATTTTTTACATAAATGATTTAAGTGAAATAATGAATACTGTAAATCATCTTCTGTTTCCTGGAATATTAAAGCGTCGTCTGCATAGAGTAAAATATTCAAAATATTTTCTTTTGCTAGCTTAATACCTTTATAAATAATTTGCTTCCAATTTTGGATAATGTCATCAATATAAATATTAAAAAGTGTTGGTGAGACTGGACATCCTTGTCGCACTCCTCTGTTTATCAATATTTTATCAGTTTCATTTATTCCTACTTTTATTACAATAGTAGAGTTTTTGTACAAGCTCTTTATTGCTTCTATCAACTTTTGAGGATAGCCATTAATTTCCATTATAGACCAGAGTTTCACTCTATTTACGTTATCGAAGGCTTTTACAAAATCTATGAATGCTATGTGTGTCTGTTGATTGAATTCCTTTCTTTTTTCTATTATTTGTTGAAGTATGAAGATATTGTCTGTACTCGATCTCCCTTTTCTAAACCCATTTTGTTCTTCGCCAATGAGAGTTTCTGAGATACATTTTAGCCTCTTATTTAATATTCTAGCGTACAATTTGTATACTGAATTTAGAATACTGATTCCTCTGTAATTCTTACAATCTTTGCGATCACCTTTCTTGAATATGGATATTACTTTCGCTGTTTTCCAAGATTCTGGTATTTTAATAGTTTGCCAACAATAATTCAGGATGTGTTGCAGTCGCCAGTGGAGCATCATCCCACCATACTTTAATAGCTCTGCATTTATGTTGTCTGTTCCCGTTGCTTTCCTATTTTTAAGTTCTTTCAAAGCCTCTTGGATCTCGTTTATCGTTATGGGATCGACTTCACTGCATATTGCTTCACATTTTTCTTCTTGGGTTTCATTTTCGTTATACCAGAGGTTTTTATAGTGCGTAATCCATTCTGTCTTATCAATTACATCTATTCTCACTGTTTCCTTTTCATCTTTGTTCAAATGTTTAAGAATCTTATAGGCAAAATTTTGTCTTCCGTGTATATCATTTTCAATTTGGCTTATAAATGTATCCCACGCTTGTTGTTGAGCTTGTCGAATACCTGTTTTTGCTTATTTTTGAATATTTTTATAAATATATTTATTTGAAGCCTAACCACTACAATGGCGCAATTCTGGCTTCAGATTCGGATTCACCGCGTCGACATTCATGGAAAAATATGTGTCAAGTGTTTGGATCTGACAACCAGCCCCGGAAACAAAAAATACAATTTCACTGAGTTTTTCGCTATTTTAAAAAATGGAACATGGTGGCGCAATTATGGCTTCAGATTCGAATTCAGCGCGTCAAAATACATAAAGAAACATGTGTCAAATCTTTAGATCTGACAACAACCCCAGAAAACAAAAAATAAAACGCCATAATGTTTTTTGCTATTTAAAGAAAATGGTGGGTGATTGCGCAATTCTGGCTTTAGATTTGGATTCAGCACGTTGAAATACATAGCGAAACATGTGTCAAGTCTTTGGGTCTGGCAACCTTTTTTGTGTGCCTGTGTTATTAATCAAGTCTATAGTTGTGAATATCCTTGTTAATGCGTCAAAATAACTAGCTGAGAGAGAGCTCCAAAAGTTGAAGACAGGAGAAACGTTTTTCTTGTTTCGGGCAAAAGGCCGTTCTGAAAACGACATGTATTAAAACTGTCAGTACGCGTTGTCATTAGGATTTGTTTTTAACATTATTTATTTGACGAAAATATCCGTGTTACCTTTGTCCTGAGAGAAAGGAATCGATTTCAATTCCTTTTTTATCCCATTATGCATGCGTGTATGAAACAACACATGTTTCGCTCTGCTGCGGCGCGCCAAAATGCAGACCTATGGAAAGCATAGCACCACGGAGCTTCGAAAGCTAGACACCAGTCGTACATAAATGATTCAACTCTCAGTGCAGTCAACACTCGCGTATTTCCTCGGTTTTAACAAGCGAAGAGATCCGCCACCCAGATGGCTCGGCTGCTGGCTTTCAATGTGCGCCCGCAGCGTCTTAAGCGGAAAGGAACCATTTCTTCGAATGGCGACAACGGAAGAGGTTGCTGGCGCAGTCACTTGCGCCGTCCGGGAAGGTGGTGCGCTCTCGTGGCCATCGTTGAACTGGTCCCAGCGATTATCTTAGTCAAATAATTTCTTCTCTCTGTTAGCAGTCGGCGTTTCTTTTTCTTGGGGGGGGGGAATAACCAATATCAGGCGCGGGGCGTTTATGTGTTTTGTTTATATGTGAGTGTTTGGGCGACAGCAGTTCAATGAACAGTCTTATGGGATAATCATGTGTTTTACACCTACAATGCAATTCTGGCGGCTTCTACGATGGTCAGTCTGAGTACCTTTAAGAGAAACTTTCTACTTGGTAATATCCCGTTTACTTCTACGTAGTAAGAGACAATTTTGAACTGTTTCAGGAAAAAAATGCCAAGTCGTCGACAGAAAAACACGTTTTGTGCCATCAAAAAAGTAGATATTTTTTTCTTATTTATAGATGTAGAATATTAATTTCTTTCGCATTCATGTAGTGTAGTAACCCACGTTTTGTTGGTTACTAATACCGAAAAACTGTAGTTATTTCTACCAAAACTGGGATTTATACAAGATCTAAGACAAGGAATTTAAACCGAAATGGATATAGCCCGATCTATCTGGCTGACGTTTCGGCTCCTCGAATTGAAACGTATCTTCTAATTTTTGGGTGGTATGAAATTTCTAAGATATTTTCAAGATACTTTCTCAAAACTCTTCCCTGATTTTCCTTTTTCATTAATAGACCAACGTTTACTTAGGTCTACGCATTAAGTAGATGCAGGCGCCAGTATGCCAATTTTTTCACTTAATGCACTAGGGGTAATATCCTAAATCTGTAGCTTATTTATCTTTGCAAACTGAATTGTATCACGCAGATAAAACAGAGGTGAAGGCCGAAGGAAACTTGCTCGATATTCAGCTGGACTACGCACTCGGCGATGCAGGTCACAGCTTCGTCGTTGGCTTCGGCGACATCCCGCTCTCGTACGAGCACAACAGCACAGAGTAAGTAACTTTCCTGCAACGAATACGCACAGACTGTCATTTGAGCAACGTGATACATTTGTAACAATGAGCGAACAGTCAAAACATGACACGTCCATTTCAAACATTTCCAATAAAAATGAAAAATAAAGCACAAAGTTTACACTTAACAGCACCATTTTCAACTCAACGAATAGAGTACTACTTAATGAATTATAAGTCAACTCATGTTTTTCTGAAAATACAATTATAGGCAAAAACAACAGAAGAACTCAATTTTTGCCAAAGGAATGTCACCTTTTGAATGTTTGCTCCTTCCTTTACATTTGCTCCCTGTGCAGTTAAAAGAAAAGGACTGTCTTGCGAACGTGTTGATAGTGTTTCTTTTGGTTTGTAACGTGGAACGTCTTTATATTCAGTTCAGGGGATGGATATCTGCTAAAACCGCATGTAATGAATACGGAATGTTGACTATTATAAGACCTATCTTTTCAACTATACATTTTGCGCATCCTACTTTGTAGTAGGTTTGTAAAGGAAAGAAGACAATTATTCGATTACGTATCTTCAACGTGAGTAGATGACGTCTTTAGAGACCCACTCTTGGGGGTCGTGCCACGCACAGAACACAGAAACGTGAACAACTAACCAAATCATTCACGCCCCACACCACTCTTAGAATATTAAGCAAAGAGGCTGACATACACCTTTAATTCATTAAACCACGTTAAAAAATACATGATAAAGAAAACCGTAAATACTGTATGTTTACATTCAAATTAATTTATGTTTGAAAATTCATTAAATGCAAACAATTCTAAAACTTTTAGTTAATTTATTTTTCAATATTCTTTAAACAAATAACACGTTATTTTTTTAAAAATTGATATCTATATAGTTTATAACATTAGAAGAATAACAATGGATCAAAAAGTAAAGTTTTGTGTTCATAGCTTTTCCCAATTTTTTTTCTGCTAAATCAATTTTTATAATAGGATATTCGTATGATTGGGATCCCAGTAACTGGCGTTCTACTACACCATCCTCACAAATTTCGAATAGCACCGTATTTGCATAGAAAGATGTTTCTAAGGATGAGCCAAAGAGATAGCTAGTGCTGGCAACATAACTGAAGGTTCTGTGGTCGTTGTGCCCTCGAGCCCATCAGACTTTCTTCCAGCATTCGTTCGTTTGCAGTTGGTTAACTTGTAAATGGCTTTGACGCTTCCTTTTCTGATGTCCTCATCCGACAAAAACATAGTATGCCGCGAGAAATAATTGAAATTAGGAAGTGCAGTGTTATGTGCTCTTCTGTAAAAATTCTTTCTTCTTTAAACATTACATTAAATTTACTTCTTATGTGATAAATATTATGTTTATTTTAAAACCGAGACTTGAATGTGAGATGCGTACCGGTGCACGTGTTTCTGGTTTAAAATCATTTTTCTTTCTATTTACATTCGTGGCAGTTTTCTTTTTGCTGATTGTAAGAGCATGATTTTCCACATAAGTGATTAAATTTAAATATTTTCCGGACTCCCGTACGTGCATATACCTCAGCGAAACTCTTAAGACTTCTGCATTGGTATGTTTTCACAGGAGCCATTAGCACTTTACGAAGGGGCGTGGCTGAACGACTGTCGCGGCGGAGGGATTCTTCTCTGAATTACATGTGATGTTCACTTGTTACACGAACTTTGCCTATTCCACTTTGAGTCACTTTGGCTCATCTTTATGAAAATCCTTCTACAAGTATATCATGAACTAACTCATCGGATATACAGTTTACCCACGTTATCTCTCTGTATCTATTTTAATGTAGTACAACTGGAATACTTTTGACGGCGCTCGGGGTATCTACGACACCCTAAGGCTGTACATCGTCCTCGTGGGTGGACGCCAACGACTACTACAACGACGTCCGCAGCGACTACGTACACAACGAGGCCGCAAGAAACTACAACAAAGGCTTCCAAAATACCTTAGTTTCCGTCAAGGTCAAAGGTTATTAATACCCACCAGAGGTTTTTGCTTCACAAAACGACAACCACATGCCGTTTTTGCTTCACAAAACGACAACCACATGCCGTTTACCTAGTTTCAGGTTACATTAAGAAGCGTTTCACTGTACAGGGAGCCTGCTAAAATACAAAAATCTTGACAATTTTGATTGCACTGTTTCTTAATCATTGTATTTTTGAATAATTTGTTTACAAACTGGCATAATAAATCTATAATTTCGCAAATTTATTTTTACATGTACTATAAAATACCGGCGCATTCCATCCTTGTCCCTATTTGCGTATGTTGTATCATATATCAAAATGTATCATGTTATTAACTACAATATTGTTCAAAGCTATTTATTAAATTATTTTGAACTCTCTTAACATACACCAAATAAATGCCAAATCAAAGAATAGCAAGTTCGACATGTTCCTTACATTACATGTATGTAAATTAGAGATGCTCCAATCGCACGTACTTTCTCGTATTATTGGAAGTGGTTATTTCTCGTAATATGAAATATTGTAATTTCTTCCATAGTGAAAACTCAGTTAAAACTTAAAAACATCTAGTTCAACCGATTCAAACGAAGCACCTCTGATCCATATCGGCATTTATTTCAATACCTAACAACACTTAGTCATTTTTAACTTTTACAAATGAAAAAAATATCTGTTACAGTATTTTCAGCATGTTATACAGAAAAGAAATAACAATATTTTACACAGACTTGCCTTGATTACATCGAGGCAAGCGTGATCTAAATTTCTGAATACCAAAATAAGCGATCCTTACTTAAATCTATTTCCATTCCTAAATATTTTATCCACATCATTGGATCAGCTCGGCCGGTAGCAATAAGAAGCATTCGAATACAATTTGAAACCGCCTTGTTGCCATTTTGCAAATTGACTGCGCGTTAAACTAAGCGCGGGAAAATGAAATTTACAATTTTGATTCTTTTTTAATTTTCTAAAATACAGAGAGTTTGCCGGAAATAAGAATGTCACCACGTGCTATCGTTCTTTGATATATGTTTTTCTTCCTGGGGCTTCTTCCAGCTTCGGGGAATGCCGATTTCGACGTATCCGCGCCGGGTATCCATGTCGTCCATGGGGACACATATTAACCTTTACATTAGATACTGACACACCTTCGGGTTTCTCGATCTCTGGTCAGCAGACTCACAAGGCCTTCCGCGACAACTCACATACATGAAAGTCAAAGGACAAAACATGCACGCCCACGGCGGCACTCGAACCGGCGACCCTTCGGACGGAGGCGCTGAGTCGGCACACCCTGTAGGCACCTCAGCCATCCAGGTCGGCATAGACTCAAAGTCTACTGCATTTTAAATGGATTCTAGAATATACTGTAGAACCATTTTGAATAATTTTTTCGAAATCTTAATAAATTCTAACTGTATCATTGACAAAAAACATTTCCAATTGCTCTAACAATTTATACAAAATAATCTTTTTGATTTATTATGTTTTCAATTTAATTTGTTAATATGTTCATGTTTCAGTGTAAGATGGATCAAATGAAATATTTCAACAAATGTTGACAGATTTTAAAAATTGATTGATTCTTTTCATGTTTCCGGGCGCGTCAACTGCTTTGGTCATTAGTCCCGTTAGTGAAGTGATGTTTTTTCTCAGGAGATGGCGGTGATCTTCCCACGCTGGATGGCGAGATCCGGCGCCGACCTAGCGTCGGCTAGTGGGAGTTCCCCCTAAACAGGACTCTCCCACCAGCGGGGCACCGCCCCCGCCGGGACAAGCTCTAAGCTCCCGACCGGTCTCCCGAAATATGTGGTAGTGTAGAGCATGTTAGTGTAAGTGAGCGTGTAAGGGAAGAGGATAGGAGAAGGAAGGGGAAGGACAGATCGCGCGCGGTCCATGGCCCGTTTATTAGGGTTCTGCTCCGGGATTCGCCTGGTGTTGATCGGAGAATCCACGGAAAACTACCGATCAGAGCAGCCGGCCGCTAGAATTCTCCTCCAGACAGCGACTGAATTCGTCCTAGCTCAAAAGCTAGTGTCGAAAATCCTGCCGCCGTCAGGACTCGAACCTAGGACCTCCACGTCAGAGGCGCTGCGGTGACATCAGTTGATGAACTGAGCTACCACTTCCGGTTTCTAGAATATACTGTAGAACAATTTTGAGTAATTTATTTGGAATCCTTATAGATTCTAACTAAATCGTTGACAAAAACATTTCCATTTACTGTAACAATTTATATATAATAATATTTTTAATTCATTATATTTTCAATTTAATTTGTTAATATGTTCATGCTTCAGTGTAAGATGGATCAAAGGAAATATTTCAACAAATGTTGACAGATTTTAAAAATAAATATTAGCATTACGAAACACCAAACTGTGACCCCTCTATCCCTACGTAACGTTGGGTAACGTTGCCTCAAACCCCATCCCCTCTTTAGCGTTACGTAATATATGGACGACTTCTTACGTCCGCATCGATAAGAAATTATGGTCTGTGACAACTGTCATTTCTTGGCAGGCAATCCTTTCGCGGTTCCCACGCAAGTCTATTCTTCAAGCCGTTGTGCAAGAACTCACTTAGTATCTTTTAAAACCAATTTCCAATATTTGCAATTCTCAAGATTCATATTTCCCAGAACCGAAAACTGAGAATTAACCATTTTGTAACAATTAGAAATGTTATAAATAATTCCAAAATGTGCGTTCTTCCTGCCAGGGAATGTTCCCAAATTGTTACTGAGGTGAATATCGCAAAATAACAATTTTGAAAATAGATGCTAGTTTAATATTTGCTAAAATGATAAATACGTACTTGACCTTTGAATTTTGCTATCTTATTGAAGTGGTTTCCTAGAAGGTTGGTATCAATCCGAGAACTACATGATTTTGTAATTTTTGCAAGTTTCTAATCATACGAGCTATTCAAAATCGGCAATTATAATAGTTTTCTTATCGAAAAAATCTTCAGTAAATTGGATATTTTATAAAGGTCATGGATTGTGTATGAACAATAATTTTGAAATTTAAATGTGCATGAGAAACTAATTGATCTAAAATTAGCGTTATTTTTTCTCGTATCAACATAGTTTCTTCAAAAAGAATTGTGTTAACACAAGTATGTGGGTGCGTTTACGATATATTTATTATACATTTATATTTATTTCAATGAATTTACTTTCATGTTCGTAAAACTGTTTCATCCCATGTACTTTTATTTGAATGTATTTTCTCCTTTGAACTAGTGACATCCGCCGTTTTCTACGAGGTAATTTGGTTAGGTCATTTCCTCCGTTGAGATTGCCTGCGGTTCGTTCTGAGGCTCTGCCTGAGACGTTTTGACATGAGAAGGGCTTCCCAAGCCCAGCGAAACTGAACGTGGACGCAGACGGTCGCGATCAAGTTTTTATTCCAAAACTGTACAATTTTACTCTCAACAAACGCGGTGAAATAAAGTGATGCAATGAGAGGGGGTGAAGATATGTAGAGAACATTCTTCTAAATTATGACGACAGAACCTAAGCTTTGTAGTCGTACCTTAAATGGGTGAATGATTTGATGGATAAGTGACAAAAGGGTTTTATGAATGATAATGGACCGCCTCTGGAATGTCTGGGGGAAACGGGTCTCAGGTTAACCCAGAGAATTCCTGCCCGCGATATATTTTTTTCGTTCCCCACAAATTCCATTTGGTCCGATCGGGTAGATTGACTGATTGATGTTTATGGACACGTCAGCTGTTATGGTTATTAGTCTCGTAAGTATAGTGAATATTTTATCCCGTGAGATGGCAAGGATTCCTTCCCCACTGGATAAAGAGATCTGGCGCCGACCTACACGTTGTCTTGTGGGAGATCTCCACTCCCAGGTAACTCACCCTAGTGGGTAAGCGTCCCAGCCGGGATAAGCTCTAAGCTCTCGAGTGGTCTCCAGATATGTGCAATAGTGCTGTCCATAAAGTGAAAGTGTATGTTTAAGGGAAGTTAAGAGAAGAAGGATAAGGAGAGTCCTAGTTAGAGGGAAACCCTAGCCCACGGTAGGTCGGCGCCGGATCTCGCCATCCAGCGGGGAAGATCAATGCCATCTCCCCCGAGAAAAAACATGCACTGCACTAACGGGACTAATGACCTACGCTATTGCGCGCCCGGAATCACTAACCAACTAACCAACCAAGAAGGATAAGGAAGGAAAGAACGCTCGAGGCGGAACGCTCGTTTGTTGGGATACTGTAACGGCATTCACCTGGCATGAATCAGAGAAAAGGGAAGAAGATAGAAAACTGAACAGGATAGACATTTGCATCTACGTGGTCGGGGACGTGAGGAAAAGCCGAAAGAAAACGGGTCAATAAGCGGCCACGTCATTGGCTATCCGCGGGGGGGGGGGAATGTCTCCGCGGGGCGCGACCGCATTGGCGGAATGCGATGAGCCGTCTCCAGGTGTTGCTGAGGCGGAGCCCATCGTCTCTGTTGAGGTTTGTGGGCCTCCTGGAGATTTCCAAAGCCTCTTTGATCAAACGAGGCCACTATCGATCTTATACAGATATTGTACGAGTCTCGTGGTAATTGACGAAGTGGCACGTTTCGGTGGCGTGTACGGCTAAGGCGACTTGTGGATATTTTGTAGCTACTGTTTTGAGGCTAGGCGGTGCGGTGTGGGGAAGAGAGACAGGTTGAGGGTGCGGGGCTATGAGGGGTGGGACGGGGTGGATCGGAGGGGCTGGGACTAGGCGGGGTGGAGTGGGAAGGGGTGAGATAAGGTGGGCGGGACGGGGCAATGGGATGGATTGGAGCGGGCGGGCGGGCTTGGGCTAGTCGGGGCGGAGTGGGTAGGGGAGAGGTAATCTGTGGTGGGGCAGGACGATGCGGGGTGGGACGGGCTAGGGCGGAAGAGATGAAGCTAGGTGGGGGGAGGTGGAGTGGAGTGGAGTAGGGACGGTTAGGGTGATGCGGGGTAGCACCTGACGGGTGAGGCAGAGAGGGCAGGAGAGGGTTAAGGAGCGAAGAGGGGTGGGGTGGGGAGTGGAGGGCCGGGAAAAAGAAGAGCATAGACTTGCGGGACAGGAGGGACGGGATGGGATGTGATGGGGCCGTGCGGGACGGAATGGGCGTGGCGAAGCAGTAAACAACGTGGAGCGAGGCACAGTAACGCGAAGCGAGAGGTGACGTCGTGGCACTTCGTTTCTATTGTTGCAGCGCGGCGCACCTCTCGCCGCCCGTAAATAACTCGCTCTGCCAGTGGTTTCGGATTGTTTTATTATATGCGTCTCTCTTCTTCGGGATTTATGGTGAAATTTCACTCCGTCTGTTTGTTGTTCTTGTTATAGCATTACTAATATCCTCTCACTCTAGTATGTTTTTTTTGGGGATGTTTACATTTCTGGAGTTTACGTTCGTTCCTGTTTCATATCTGTAGTTTTAATGAAAGTAGCAATATTCTGTACATTTTCTAGCTTAGAACGTAACAAGATGGTTCAAAAGTAATATATACATTTCTTGTGTTTACATTTGGAAATATGTCTAATAAAAAATATAAAATAGAGAAGATAATGTATTTCTATTTTTTTCTATTTTGTATCCTCTAATAATATCTTTTGTAAGAATGTTAATGATAGTTTTCCAGCACACATTATGTAAGATGTGATCATATATGAGATTGGTAAAAGTACGAAAAGTAGGGACTTTATGTGAATGTGAACATTTCACAGAGTATTAATGTGTTTAAGTTATAATTTCCTTTGTCTGTGCAATGATTTTTTCTTCTCCCTTTTCTGTTACACTTTAATTCGTCATATAATAATTATTTTTTAATAAATTACTTAGTTTATAAAGCATCTTATTTGGTGCTGGTTATTTTGGTATAATTAATAAGAATACCTTTCACATTATCTAGAAGTTACTTGCATACCACGTGATATTTTTTCAATTTCTTCTTTCTCCATTTTTTCAGTTACTCCTCTCTATATTTTCACAGAAATCTATTTTATAGATTCCTGTAGTTTTATAAAATAGCAATTATTATTTCTCATCATTTCTCGAAGTGTACTAAAGTGATTTAAATACTAAATCGCTTTATGAATGGAAGTGACACAATCTTGCAAAGAAAAAACTCAACTGAATCGATCAGTTGCACTTTGATAAACATCTACTTGACATATCTTACTGCAATGTATCCTCAGAAACCAAATCTGGCGAACGCATTAGCCAGAAACTGCAATCGGACGAAAGTTATTCTGGTATGTGGTTCCTCTATTTGCAGGGCCGGCCTCTCTCTGCAATATACGTCCGCCGGCATTATTCCAGCGCTAACCCTCTCAGGAAGAGGCCGCATTTCAACTGGGCAATTTCCGAAATGCTCAATCATGCCGCGGGCGCAAAAAGCGGATCGGCGCGACCGCAGCGCGGCGAGCGGCGCTGGAGCGAGACAGCGGGAAGGCGCGTTGGGCGGGAAGAGCGATGGGCCACGCGGCCGTAAGGGTAGCAGAAATTGGAGCGGGTCCCTGAATTCCACAGTTTCGTAGACTTATTCGTAATACGAACTTCACGTATAACTGGAAAAGTTCCTAGAGGAGTAATAGAAGTTGAGTAGTGTGAAGTTAGGTATTTGAATATTACTTTTGGTCTTTTCAGACTTCTTTCGTCCGCACAGAAAGATACATTTATTTTTATAACAGAATAAAACTATGTATTATTATTTGTATTTTCACAATCTGTTTGGTTTTGAAAGACTAATTGTAATATTTCTGAAGTAGAACCGTTAAGTATAAAAAATGAGAGTCTGAGGCGACAAAATTTTAAGTTTCCTGCAACTAGGGTTGCCATATGACCTATATCGACGTGTCGTGCTGTCCAGCCATATTTTTCTGTTCCTGCCAAATGTCCTGTATTTTTATACTGTTATAATTCCACAAAGACGTACAAAAAACTGCATTTTGAGACTACTTGTGAACTATGTCACAGACCAATGGGATATTTATGAGAATCCAAGCGGTGAATTCCTTTGTTAAGCATTTTTTTCGTTGTATGGTGCGATCTGAGAGCTGAAAAATATATCAAGTGTTTTGAATCGAAGTGCGTCTGACTCTCTCTCAATGTGATAGTGCAAAAGAATCTGGAATGCAAAGCGGAAAAGGACTCAGTCAACAACAGTGTCTTAATACCAAACAAATTCATTCTTTATTTAATATTTTTATTTAAATACCCTTAAGTACTTTACATAATTTTGTCTTAAAAATTAGGAAATGACCTGGATAACCTGGATAAGTCAGGGAAATTCGTCTTAGAAAAAAAGTGGTTACCTTGTTATCCTTGAAAGTGTGTAAAGTAATTTATCTTGATCTACTATATACTACTTGTTTATTTGATATATTTCTTCCTTATTCTCCTTTTTACTTTATATATTATTTATTATCAATATTTGATATTGATTATTGATACACTATTAATAATATGCTCCGAAACATACTTCGGATGCCTTGAATTCCATTGTTTTCCTACTGGCAACCCTGCAACGGTGCAGTGGCGAATGAATTCCAATTGATAAAGAGTGTTATGTATATCATGTGTGGAGTGAATAATTATGAAAGTGGAACGAAGAATCAAGTACCATCGTTTATCAATCAGTTACGAGAAGATAATAGAGGAGTAAAAGCATATTTGGAGCAAATTCGACCACCGTAGAGGACTGAGGAGAGAGTAGAATAAAATGAAACGCTTAGCGATTTGTCAAAAGCGGAATGGCAAGATGACTACTTTAACAGCACGAAATCATGGAAAATATGTATTATGAGATATGTATGAGTGGAGGGATACATAATACGCGACCTTAATAATGATATTTTTTTATTTTTTCTGATTAACTTATTATTCGTGACGATCATACATTTTAAACGATCTCAAATCACCTTTCATACTAGATGTTTCTCTTAAATTTCCTTTTAAAATAGTTTATCAGGTGTTTTATTTAAAATATCAGGCATCTCAACGTACATGAAAAACATCTCTTAATCTAGAAAGTAGTTTATCTTAATAATAAATTATTTGAATTTAAAAGCACAAAAGTGAACATTTCAGAACAAGGAAGTCAATGATTGTCGGCGATCTGCCTTTCGTCACGAGAAGAATGCGATTTTTGGTGAAAAAAAGTCGAGAGGGATGCTGGTGGATGTGGGAATGCTGTCCACGTCCTGCACTTACAGCGAACGGCGGCGGCCGAGACCGGACCTTCTGCGGTGTCGAGTTGCGCGCGTGGCGCCGGATAAAACGATAAATCACGGAGGGCAAAGAGGGGAGGAGAAGGTGCAGAGAAGTGTAACGGAAGGGGAGAGGATGGGGAGGAGGCGAGGGTGGCGGTGGAGGTGAGGGAGGTTAGGTCTGGAAGGGGCAGGGGATAGAGGAGTGATAAATGGGAGAGATAGAGAGAGGATAAAGGAAAAAAGAGAGGGTGGGGATGGAGAGAAGGCACGAGAATAGAGTGGAACGAGAACTATAGAAACGACAGGGACCAGAAAAATGAGAGGGACCATAGGAACGAGAGGGATCATAGGGAAGAGAGGGATCATAGGGAAGAGAGGGATCATAGGAAAGAGGGACCATAGGAAAGAGGGACCATAGAAAAGACAGGGACCATAGAAAAGAGAGTGCCCATAGAAAAGAGAGTGCCCATAGAAAAGAGAGTGCCCACAGAAAAGAGAGTGCCCACAGAAAAGAGAGTGCCCACAGAAAAGAGAGTGCCCATAGAAAAGAGAGCGCCCATAGAAAAGAGAGCGCCCATAGAAAAGAGAGCGCCCATAGAAAAGAGAGCGCCCATAGAAAAGAGAGCGCCCATAGAAAAGAGAGTGCCCATAGAAAAGAGAGCGCCCATAGAAAAGAGAGTGCCCATAGAAAAGAGAGCGCCCATAGAAAAGAGAGTGCCCATAGAAAAGAGAGCGCCCATAGAAAAGAGAGTGATAGAAAGAGAGTGCCCATAGAAAAGAGAGTGCCCATAGAAAAGAGAGTGCCCATAGAAAAGAGAGTGCCCATAGAAAAGAGAGTGACCATAGAAAAGAGAGTGACCATACAAAAGAGAGTGACCATACAAAAGAGAGTGACCATAGAAAAGAGAGTGACCATAGAAAAGAGAGTGACCATAGAAAAGAGAGTGACCATAGAAAAGAGAGTGACCATAGAAAAGAGAGTGACCATAGAAAAGAGAGTGACCATAGAAAAGAGAGTGACCATAGAAAAGAGAGTGACCATAGAAAAGAGAGTGACCATAGAAAAGAGAGTGATCATAGAAAAGAGAGTGACCATAGAAAAGAGAGTGACCATAGAAAAGAGAGTGACCATAGAAAAGAGAGTGACCATAGAAAAGAGAGGGACCATAGGGAAGAGAGGGACCATAGAAAAGAGAGGGACCATAGGAAAGAGAGGGACCATAGGAAAGAGAGGGACCATAGGAAAGAGAGGGACCATAGGAAAGAGAGGGACCATAGGAAAGAGAGGGACCATAGGAAAGAGAGGGACCATAGGAAAGAGAGGAACCATAGGAAAGAGAGGAACCATAGGAAAGAGAGGAACCATAGGAAAGAGGGACCAGAGGAACGAGAGGGACCAGAGGAACGAGAGGGACCAGAGGAACGAGAGGGACCAGAGGAACGAGAGGGACCAGAGGAACGAGAGGGACCAGAGGAACGAGAGGGACCAGAGGAACGAGAGGGACCAGAGGAACGAGAGGGACCAGAGGAACGAGAGGGTTGAGAAGGACGAGAGGGTTGAGAGGGACGGGAGGGACGAGAGGAGTGAGATGAACGAGAGGAACGAAAGGAAGGAGAGGAGCGAGAAGGACGGGAGGGACGAGAGGACGAGAGGGGCAAGAAGAACGAGTGGGACGAGTCGGGCGAAAGGAACCAGACGAGCGAAAGGGACGAGACGGCGAAAGGGACGAGACGGCGAAAGGGACGAGAGGAGATCAGAGGGTCGTAAGGGGCGAGAGGAATCAGAAGGACGAGAGGAATCTGAGTGACGAGAGGAATCAGGGCGAAACGAATCACAGGAACGAGGGAAATTGTAGGGTCGGTGGGAATCAGAGGGACGAGAAAGAACAGTTGAACGAGAGGAGAGAGGATGCGGTGCCTGAGTATGGAACGCTGGGAGCGCAGGTTTCGCAAGCGAACGATGAGCGACAGCAAACACCCGAGAAGCGACCTCGCTTGCGCCGGGGTCAAAGAATTGGTGATGAGGCAAGTTGTAAGTCGTGAAGTAGTAATAAGAGTAGTTGGAACTTACCGATTAACTATAAATTCACGCCTATCTGCCAACTACTCAGCTTATTTTCCTGTTGATGTTTGAATTATTTTACTTCTCTGTTGCAAACACAGCATGACGGCGGAGAGGTAACAAGCTGTGTGGTCTGTAGACGGGGCCGGGGGAGGGGATGATGAGTGCTTCCTTCCATTTTGAGTGCACAGGTCGTGAAAATACCTGGCTCATGAAGCTACGCCCACTGAGAGAAAACGCAACATTGCAAATAGTGACATCTTAAGGCTTTCTATACTACACTGTGATAAAGGACATGGAAAGAAATAGTGGGACAATACTCTCAAATGTTTAAATTAAGAATTATACTTATGTCCTTTTTACCACAGAGATGTATAAATGTAGAAAAATGTAGGAAAGCCTTAGTGAAGAGTAAAAAATGATCATTGTTTATCAGATAGACAAGATGAATAAAACGTATATTAGCTAGAGAAGCATGAGAAATTGCTAATAAAGTTTGGACATTTTTAACACGTTAATAAGTGTGAAAAGTTTGTAAGAACTTTACAATTTTAATCCTTTCACCTCTGGTGTAGATGATTGCGTACGTGTACTACATGTACTTTGGAAGAATTTTCATTGCTATTACATACGAAATTTGTTCGACATATTGTTGTCAATTTTAATTCTGTTTTGAATGTTAGTATCATCAATAAGAATATATAAACAGCAAAGTATGTAATGCAAAAATGTCAGGTCTGAATGGATTAAACGACCACACTTTTCTCTCTTAATATTCCTACTCATTGTCACTAATACGTATTCCGTCAAGTCGCCATATTCTCCATTACTATCAATTCCAGCGCAGTAAGCAGGTTATTTCCTCCTGCATCCACATCTCTTACCGTATCTCTGCTGGTAATGTTGCGCTTTCGTCATTTTCCTCCAAACACCCCCTTCGCAGTCATTGACATATGTCATATCCACTCCACCAATGAGATTTGAATCTGATACGGAAAAGATCCGGAACTGATCTGATACGGAAACATCTGTCTACCATTGGTCACCGGCTGGTCCGTAAGTGCTGCGGTTTTGTAGCACACTAGACATTCTATTTTTTCCTAATAACTGCGTCTACGTCCGAACCTGTGCCAGGTCTAGTGTGTGCCGTTTTGAACGAGAAAGACTGATGACATCACGCGGAGTTCGAGAATTCGTGTTCTACGCATGCGCTAAAATGTTGGTCATTCAAGCTTTTGAAGGTTGCGAGATTCCCAGCATCTTGGCAGTCTCTCTCCATACTATCTCTCGCATCTACGGAGTAGTTTCACACTAGAAAATATGTAACTCCCAAGAAACAGTGTTCATAGACATCATAGTAAGATGGCGGCAGACTTGTACCGTATACAACAATTTTAACATTAATATGTTTTACCATTGACAAAATAAATCAACACCGATCTTTCAATAAAAAGTTAATTTACCAAATAAATATATTCATTTTATAAGTAAAATTTCATGTGTATTTGTTATGAATCTTACGTATATTATACTTTCTCAACTTTTTATTTATATGCATTATTTACGTATATCAACTTTTGTGAGTTATATGTATTTTAAACTATTTACAATCGTTTCAAAAGACCCGAATGTAATTTTAGTACATAATTTTCAAATATTTTATAACATTACTTCATCAAAATACTTTAAATACTATAATATATGCTTGAGAGGGGTTAATTTATTTTGCTCCGGGCCCTTGGAAAACTAACCACTGATCACAGCATACAGTTGGTTTTCAACAGCAGTCTCCACTCCTTTACTCCCACAAGGAGCACATTCTACAGGCCCGCCCGCCTTCGCAGTCACGGTGTGTGTCCGCCGGACACACACACACTCTCTTCCATCCGAATCATCTGTGTATCCTTTGCCCGCCCTTCCCAGCTCCCACGCGCCATGCCGATCCGCGTACTCGTCCCTGCGCATGCCCTGTATTTGCCCTTGCGAGGTCCTCACCCAGTCTGCTCATCCGCTTCACCCACCACGCTGACTTCATCGTGCGTTGTTTGCCGGACCCGCATCCGATCTTCTGCTCGTCCCCTCCGCGCCCCTCTTGCATCCCATCTCACATCATCGGCTGACTTGGGCCAGAGCCTGCATTGCCCCTGACTTTGCAGGCCTAGAGTTCGAGTTTCGGGGGTAGCAGATTTTCGACCCTACCTAATATAGCGGTCGAATAGAGCCGCCGTCCAGAGGAGAATTCTAGCCGCCGGCTGCTCTGATCGGTAGTTTTTCTCCCATCATTACCTGACGAATAGTAGTACTCTAACAAAGTAGTACTCTAACAAACGAACTACGGAACGGACAGCGCGCGATCCTTTCTTCCTCATCCTCGTTCCTCTCTCTCTCTCTCTCTCTCTCTCTCTCTCTCTCTCTCTCTCTCTCTCTCTTTCTTTCTCTCTCTCTCTCTCTTCTCTCTCTCTCTCTCTCTCTCTCTCTCTCTCTCTCTCTCTCTCACTCTCTCTTCTCTCTCTCTCTCTCTCTTTCTCTCTCTCTCTCTCTCTCTCTCTCTCTCTCTCTCTCTCTCTCTCTCTCTCTCTCTCTCTTTCTCTCTCTCTCTCTCTCTCTCTCTCTCTCTCTCTCTCTCTCTCTCTCTCTCTCTCTCTCTCTCTCTCTCTCTCTCTCATACACCCTACTGATTACACTTACATGCACTGCGTTACCACACATCTCGGGAGACCAGTGCGGAGCTTAGAGCTTGTACTCTCTGGGGGAAATACTTGGAGAGGTATTCCCCCGCACGCCGACGTATAGATCGGCGCTGAATTTCACCATCGATTTGAGAGGGATACCGCCGCTCCCCGGATAAAACATTTACTTTACCATCGGAACTAATGACCATAGCAGGTGACTTGCCCGGAAACATCAATTAAGAAATCAACCCCTCACATCTCCCTTACCTATCCGCACTCCCCCGTTCCTGCGTCCATCCTCACACCATCCGTTTGATCATCGCCCTCACATCCGCTTCACCCACCACCGCATTCCCGCTGCGCTCACTCCAGCCTTATTCACTGGGCGCGTAGAGGATCTTTTGTTCATCCCCCGCCCACCTAGCTTTACCACGTTCTCATTTCCTATGCCCATCCCTGTACCCGTTCATTCGTCTCCTCAGTATCCATCCTTGCGACTGTCCTCACCCTGTCCTCACACCCACTTCGCCCCTTCATCGCACTGACTCTTCGCTCACCGCCACCGTGTTCACTGGCCTCGCGTTCACGCGTTCATTCCCTACCCAGCCCGTGTTCATCCAAACCGACCTCCACACACCTGCCCCTGCGTCAGACCTCACCCCGTCCTCGCATCCGCGCTTGGCCCGCCATTGCAACCACCTCATTTCCCATGCACACCACCGCATCCCCGCACCCATCCTCACTTCATCCTCCCGTGCGCCGGTTCTCACCCCGCCCCCGCCCCCGCGTCGACAGCGGCGCGTCCGCTCCGCGCGGTCAATAGATCCATATTGACGGGCGGGCTTCGCGCCCCGCCTCGGGTCCTGACGTCATCCCGCGACGCGGGGCGCGGGCGCCGTGCGGGGGGCGGGGGCGGGGACGTGCCGGCGGACGCGCGGTGAGTGGCGCGCGGCCGCTCGAGGGCCATGGAGCGGGGCGGGGAAGGGCGCGCCGCGCGCGGAGGGGGTGCTGAGGTTGCGAAACGCGAAAGGGAGGTGAAACGGACCGACAGAGGTTGGAAGCGACGTGAGGAAGGTCAGAACAGCTAAGGGAATAGATGACGTTTTGAACTGGTGGAAAGGGTGGAATGAAGGATGAGAATAGGCAGGTTTGGAGTTGGTAATGTAATGGAATAAGGGATGATGGAATGAAGGAATTTTGAAAATGAAGGCTAAAGTTTCGATTAGGAAACGAAATAATTATCGGAGCAAAAATAATCGTATGAACGTATCTGGCAATAATAAACTGGGCGTGAGGTTTAAATGTAGTCACGAAGATTTACAGAGCATGAAGGTGGCCAGGGAGAAAATTTTCAGATAATAGCAAGAGACGAATGAATGTCCGAAAGTGATGGTGACGGTTTGGGAGAAAGGAGTAAAGACAAAGGAGGCAAGGGCGCTGGTTGGAGGGGGAGCGCACACCGGAAACAAGAGAAAATGCGTTGATGAGATAAGGGGAGGCAAAGAGTCGTTGAAAATGCTTCATGGTGTCTCGCGTCACCTGGGATACGGGAAATTGCACGAGATTCTGTTCCGTGATACGCAAAGAAGAGGTGAATGAATGGTGCTAGGGAATGTGGAGGAGAAAATGAATGGAAGAGAAACTTCGAACGCTGCAGGCTGACAACGAATGGGAGCATTGTTTACATTTACTTTATTTATTTTGCTTGTCGAGATCACACCGGACAACATAGATCTTTATCAAGTGAAAAATAAACTACGGCGCCGGATAACATATTGCACAACACGCACCGTATAAATCAGAAATGCAAAAGCGAACATCAGATTCTCAAATTGTCAAAAGAATTTCACTTAAATGTACACTCCGCGAGAAAAGTTTGTACAGATGTCTCAGAGTTAGTTATAAACTTCTATGTCATGTGACGTGGGGGATTAAAATGGCCACTTTTCCACAATAAACATAAGGTAGTAAATTTCATATATTGTAATTATAGAAGTGTCATTTCTCCTTGACAGGTAACTGGTCATAAATTGGTGTACGGTGGGTGCAGAAAATGTCATTGCCGGTGTAGGAACGTGACAAACGAAACACCAATGCATAATTAGTAGCCTAATAATCAGGAAATATCACATGTGTAACGTCGTTACATAACATTTCCAATCATGTGTTCCTTGGCAAATTAATCATATTCGATATATTTACATCCTCCGGAAGTTAGTAACATTTATTAAGAGACATCTGTATTGTAATGAGAAATTGCAATTTACAAAAATACTAAAGCAAAGGAGATACTTTTTCAAGGGTAATGACGAAAGGAAACATAATAATTAATATGAAGACTTTTGACTAACATAAAAGAAACTAGAATAGTAACGTATTTCGTTTTCTAATAATCAGTTCAAAATAATGTAATACAAGATGAAACGGATCTTAATCCGAGAGAGGAAGTGAAAGGATAAAGTGATACGCACAGAAAGGAAATGGTATAAAAAAGTAATCAGTGCTGAAGTTCGATGCTTACTTGGGAAAGAATAGTTGCCGCCAAACAAAAGAAAGTTGGGAAAGGAAGGAATTGGCGCGGACGTGGAGCAGACCGCCCCGCCCCACCCCGCCTCGCTCCCCCCTGCTCTGCCCCGTCCCGCCCCGCCCCGCCCCACTCCGCCCCGCCCCGACCCTCCCCTCCCCTCCCCGCCACCCCTCCCCGCCCCGCCCCTCCCCCGCTCCCGCCCCGCTCCCGCTCCGGCCCCCGCTCCAGTCTCCGCTCCAGCCCCCGTTCCCGCTCCGGCCCCGGTCCAGCCACCGCTCCAGCCCCCGCTCCAGCCTCCGCTGCAGCCCCCGCTCCAGCCTCCGCTGCAGCCCCCGCTCCCGCCCCGACCCCGCGAAGTGGCTGTTGCGCGGAGCGGGGGTTTGTCAGCGCTAGCATCGGGGAGGGCAACGATCGACCGGCGGAGGGAATATGACGCGTTTCGTGATCGACAGAGTAAACACGTCAAACTTGTTTAACGAACTTTATGATACGAAAGTTTTCGCCTTCGAACGGGCTTCGTCCAACTTGGAGGGAGGGGGTCACAAATGGGGCGCCGTAATGGCCGGTGGGAGCGACTGGTTGGAGACGGCGCGGGAGGATGGAGGGGGGAGATGCGGTCGAGCAGGGCCTGAAATTGTACAGGGTGCCATGAAATAAATATTATAAATTTCTAAGTCCTCTCTTGTGGGGCAAGTCATCATGCGATGGTGTTTTACGAAACGTCTTTTACTGCGAAAAAACGTAGCCCGATAAACTCCTGTACTGAGGACCAGAGTTGACTACCGAACTTGAACAACTGTCACGTGTGTAACACTGTTATAT
The DNA here is from genome assembly GCA_011170035.1 of Teleogryllus occipitalis. Lineage (NCBI taxonomy): Eukaryota > Metazoa > Arthropoda > Insecta > Orthoptera > Gryllidae > Teleogryllus > Teleogryllus occipitalis. The sequence continues at coordinate 227,045 of BLKR01001404.1, forward strand.
TTAATTTCCCATCACAAGTTCATTGGGGAAAATTATCGTTTTCAGACCCATTATGTGTCAAAGAAATATAACATTTATTCTGAAACACCTGGAGTGATGGGAATAGGCAACGTATACAATAGAGATGTTGCAATCGGGATTTATGGTGGTGAGGTGGTTTAGGAATGGTTGAACTTGAGGGTAGAAATATACTAATTGATTGATTGATTGGTTAGTGGTTCCGAGCGCGTCAAATACTAAGTTCACTAGTCCCGTAAGTGTAGTGCATGTTTCCCCCTCGGGAGGGGGCAGTGGTCTTCCACTAGTGGATGGCGAGATCCGGCGCCGATCTACAGTCAGCTATCAGGGTTTGCCCTAAACAAGTATCTCTCATCAAAGGTCACCGCCCCAGCCGAGACAAGCTCTAAGTTCCGGACCGGACTGCCGTCATATGTGATGGTGTAGTACATTTTAGTGTAAGCGTGTTTAAGTAAGGGGTAAGGATAGAGCAAGGAAGATGAAGGAAATATCGCACACGGTCCGTTGATCGTTTGATAGGGTGCTGCTCCGGTATTTGCCTAGTGTTAATCGGCAAAACCACAGAAAACTTCCGATCAGAACAGCCGGCCGCTAGAATTCTCCTCCAGACAGCGACTGATCTCGATCTAGCTAGTGTCGAAAATCCTGCCCCCGACGGGACTCGAACCTAGGACCTCCCGGTCAGAGGCACATCAGTTGATACCCTCAGCCACCTCCTCCGGTGTAGAAATAGAGAGGGGAAATAGTTCGCTCTGGGAGTTGAGCGCACGGACGTGGTGACGGGCCTTAGGCGGTTGAGGGAGGAGACTGGGGTGGGCGTGAGGAGCAGTGGGGACAGCTACGTAAGGGCGACAAAAGCGCTTGGGACGGACGTAGGAGCGGTCGCGGGAGCGGGCGGGCAGTGCGCGTCCGGGAAGAAATGATCCTCCCAAACTTTTGTTCGCCCTCTCAACACATTCCTCTTCCATAGTAGAAAGTTTATAAAGGGTATGATACTACTAACAAAATCTTAAATGCAAAATTCGAAGCTTCAGAACGTTTCGTTTATTTTGGCATGTATAAGACCCCAACGTGCAGGGAAAAGTTGGAATAAATAGAACAAAAACTTTTATTTGAACAGGCTTTATTAAATATGACGATCTCTACTTAAGTCTTCGGTCATGAATTACTATTTCCTAAAATAATTTAAAGAAATTCAGTTATTGCCATTTAAATTAATTTCTGAATAAAGAATAATATTTTCAGGAGCTTTTATTAAAATGATTCTTATTATCTCTACATCGTTTGATATATTTTGTCATGTCAATGTTTTTGATAATTATTTCCCTACTTCAAAAATATTGTATTTGGAATTACATGTGTACGAAGAAATAGGTGCTTGCTTTATCTCAAACATGTTGTCATGAGAATAGGGTGTAAGGAGTAAGCGTTCTTTTCTATTACCCCTTTCCCCAATTAAAACATGCTAAAGACAACTGATTCAGAGAGCAAATGGTCAGAAACCAGTTTTTACACTATTTATACTCAGTAGCTAAAAAACTCCTTAATCTCAAGCTATCGAAGCATAGGGACTCGGTTTATTATTTGCCTTTAGATAAAATTTCTTCTTATATGCTTATTAACTACATTTTCGCGATCACCTATCGATGCCGAACGTTCTCGCGGTCGACCAGCCCATGTTTCCCGTACACGGAACTCTCACGCCCCAGCGCCAATGCGCATTGCTTTCCCATCATCCCCTATTTAGACTTTTGTTCATTGACTCAAATGCACGCCAAGCACTTTCCAAACACATTTTAACTTATTTTTAGCAGCAAAACACGCGAAATTACAGCAATGTGGTTTATACTATTTCATGGAGTTATTCTTGTGTGTGGGTTTCCGGCAAACACTTGATCCCCGTAATGTCCGAAAAAAAATTAAAAGGTGTACTGTCAGATGAATCGGAGCAAAGAAAAAGGTTCGATGTCACATTTGGTCGGATTTGAGTTAATGGTGGGAAACTGTTCTTAAAATGTAAATTCAAATTTCTATGCATACAAGTTCGTTGTCCGTGACGACTGTGACGTCTGTAGAGCGTCCTTCAACTGTTAATGTTAAGAAAAGATTATCGATGTCCGGAACTTAAAACCTTCTTGCTGCTCTTCAAAATTTCAAGTTCCGGGACATCGAACGTTTCTGTTTTCTCCGGTTCAAATGATTGCGCGGTCATAATCCACGCCTCATGATTGCGAGTATTTCATCACAGTACCTACCTCTAAAAGCGCTCATCGCTCGATAGATAGAGCGATCTACAGCTCACAAAATCTGGTGAAAATCATTACTTCCTTCGTATAGTATCTAATGTTTCAAGAACTCACTCACAATTTGAGTCACACCAACACAAACCGTGCCTTAAAATAATTACTCAAAAATCCAACAGATATTTACCATGCAGGGCACATTTTTACAGCATTAAGTCGTTGTCCATATAGGAAAAGGAGACTTTTAGAATCAATTGTCGGCATTTTATGCTAATTGTTTAGACTTGTGTACCATTATATAAAACTATGCATCATGAAAACATGTTAATCTTGGATCGCTGAAAGAAAAAGCTCCCCAACACTGGTCTGGTGTTTGTCCTGGTGGTTGAGAGGAGATACAAACTTTTGAGCCTCGATCGCTTCTAAGTCTCGATCGACGCACTGTCCCTCGCCGTCACCGCGTTTACTCAACAGAAATGACAGGAAAAGTTCACACTGAATGTGAAACTCCGATATTTTATTTCGAGGATAATGTAATTAACTGTACTAAAATATGTAATACCTTTGTTCGATTATAAGGTTGAGAGAATAAATTATCAAACTTTGTGAAGAACCTTCAGAATTAATAATAGTAATAGACAATAGTATATTACTATTGTCACTTGTATTTATAGATACCTACTTTCCTTGGTCACTCCTGGTTTTATTACCAATCACTTACAGTCAACTAATTTTATGCAAACAAAACAAATCGGGTTATAAAATACATTTCCGTTAAATGAACTATACACTAAAGAACAAACAAATAGCACGGGAATAGAAAACGCGTCCGCATCCAACACACACACACACACACACACACACACACACACACACACACACACACACACACACAAACATATCCTGTCGCTGTTTGTGCAGATTACTGCGCCGGTGACGCTATTTATCGCGCGGTACGTAATGCGGTGTTTTACTAGCATTCCCGCGCCGGGGACGCGCCTGGAAATAATTTTCCAGAAAACGCGTGCGCCAGCCAAATCCTGCACAATTTTCCGCGCGCCGACGCGCACCCGCGCAGGAGGCAATAATTTGCGACGAAATGATAAAAGTGCGCTCGCGCGCGCGGTATCAGCGTAAATTTTGAAGCACATTTCTAACCGCTGCAATTAGATTCGGCCGTCGAAAGCCCCACGCGCGCGCTGCGGGCGGCCCACGCGCCCGTCGAGTGGACCGGGAGGATCCTCCACCTGCCCGCCGAGGGGGCTTCCCTTCGGAATAAGCCGTCGCTTGCATAATGCGCCCGGATATTGGTGCTCGAGGGAGAATAATTGGTGCTGGAGGAAACCAAAGTATTTCTTTTTTGGTTTTTCTCATTTAGTGATAAACGTTACGCTGAAAATTAACAATGCTAAGTGTATGTACTCAAAACTGGTACATGAGTGCCATGTTGAAGCTGAAAGCATCCTGTAATACATCAAAAATCAATGTCAATCTCTATTTTAAATTCGACTGAACATCAAATATTGTGATGATCATATGTCTATGGTAATATTAATATTCTCATTGGTGCTTCTAGAAAACAAAATGGCGTGTTAAATTAATAAAATTAAAATGTTTATCATATATTTTTACTTATCAAACCCTCTTCTTAATATCTAAAAACGAAATAACATCTCTTCGTTTACTCCCCGCAAGCAGCGTTGGGGCCACGGGCTTGCGCTGTGGTCCTATTTAGGGAAGCCCTGGCGGGAAATTGGAATCTCCCGCCCGGTTGCCCAGATTCCCGGTGGGACTCACGTCGTTAGCAAAGGTCGATCGCAGTGGGGAGACAGGTTGGGGGCTCGGTGCCCCCCGGGTGCCCCTCCAAGCCACGGTGGGCCCTTTGCTTTGTGGTCACAGTGCCCAACACCCTTGAGTATTGAAGGGCGACTTGCCCCCAGCGCAGCGAGTGGCACAAACAGCTCCGCTGCCAGCGCGGAGAGCCGTAGTCCCGAGCTGGTGGGACCTTGATCTCCAAGATCTGGGCTCTACCCACCCGCTCTACACAGATCTTGGGGAGATGTGCGTGTCGCGCTCGTCGCGTCTCGGCATCGCGTTTTGGCTCATCCGGATATCCGCCCAACAGTGTACTAGTGAACCCGTGGGGGGTTACGTTAAGTGCCATTGCTCAGGTTCCCACCTTGAGGAGTAAAATCCCCTGATGATGGTCAAGAATATGTGATGTGGTAGACTACGCATGGTCCATATTTTGTTTACAGCTATCCATACCTCTTTCACATTTTTATTGCACAATAATCGAATGTAATACTATCCAGTTATTTCCCTTCCTTACCCTCGTAGCCTAGTCTCACCTAATTTGTGATGCCATATGTAGGTGAAACTCCCCGAAACTTAATTGAAATATCTTTAGAAAACCGGTCACCGAGGTTCTGAAACTTTCAGGCAGAACAACTATGGTGACAGTAATTAAGGAGATGCAGGAAAAAAGTTGTGTCCCGACTAGCATGAAAAAGGACTACAACGAAACCCTTCATATCCATTCTGCAAAGAATTCCCCATGTTCGAACCGCATTTGTCTATTATTAGTGACATCACTTTTGGCCTGGAATCAGGAACGTGGAAAAAAGTATTCTCGTCAACCTGTTTCCTTTCCTGCACAACCACGACAGCTCAATCGCCAAACCACCTTTGAAAAGACCTCTTAAACGCAGCGCCCGGCCGAGTCGAACGCAATTGACGGGAGCCGCAGCGTCGAAAAGAGAGGGGAAAGCTGGGGTTCCGCAAGGTCGCCAACGCGGGCGCGAGCGCGAGGACTGGGCCACCGGCTCGTTTTTGCCCGCCGCCCGACGGCCCGGCGACGTGGAGGGGCAGGCACACGGGGTAGGGGTGGCAGGAGGGGAGGGGTCGACGAGGTTACGATGCGGAGGCCAGGGGCCGCTCGGGCAGCCGAGATTTATCGCCTCCACAGACCGAGAGAAGCCGCCGCACTCAACTAGCTAATGAAATTAATGAGCATGAACTTTCCGAACGGCGTGGTTACTCCATTGGAGTCCAAGGAACTCCCCTCCCGTCCCCGCTTCTTCTGCCTACCCCCTCTCCTCGCGCTGAAGCAAACACGCGCGCTTTGGCAGGAGAGACTACGCGCGAGAGGGGCCCCTCGGGGCACGGGCGTGAAAAATAATAAAACTGGAAGAAACGGGACCTAATTTCTTTACTTTACGACTTTAATTCCGATTCTCTGGATCTCCCAAATCCACAATAACTGCCCTTGAACGGGCAGTAATTCTCCCCCGTTTCCGAGCGATTTGTAAAATTAGCTGAATCCGACACCTCGCACCCTCGTTCTCCACCCTGTCCGCCTACTTTTCACCCCATCTACCTCCGGTTCTTCTCGTACCTCCTCCTCGCACTAGATCCCTGCCCCTCGCCCCTTCCGCCCAACGTCCCCCGCCGGGGTTAATTAGGGCGAGTGGGCCCGACGCGCGCGCTGCCTGCCGGCTGCCGGGTGAATGCACGAGCGGGGTGCGCACTGGCCCGCGTTCCCCAGGGAACACCTCGGAATTCCCTGCGACGCGCACGCCCTCTTTCGCTGTTGGACGCTTGGAATTCTTACTTGTGCCAGTTTGATATTTTTTTAAAATATTTTGGTTTTCTTTCTTGGCATTTTACTGATCACTTCATTAGGCTGTCCAATTTATACTCAGATTCAACATTGCCTCTCTCTCAACTACAACTCTGATCGAGAAGATCTTAGGTAGAATGGCTGGTTGAATTCATCGGCGAATTCTAGTGGCCGGCTGCTCTGATCGGTAGTTTTCCGTAGTTTCTCCTATCAATAACAGGCGAATGCCACACCAGTACCCTGAAAGGCAGATCCCGGACCGCGCGCGGTCTTTCCTTCCTCTTCCGTGCCATATCATCTCCCCTAACACATACTGACACACTTACATGCACTATACTCCCACCCATGTCGGGGGATCAGTCAAGAGCTTATAGCGTATCCTGGTTGGGGCGTGGCCACGATGGTGGCAGATATCTGGAGGGGAAATATGCAAGTCGAGGTACCATAGGTTGGCACTGGATATCGCTATCCAGCTGGGGAGGAATACCGCCTCTGACGGGATAAAAACATTCACTACACTAATGGGATTAGTGACAAAAATCAGATGTGCTCAGAAACATCAGTAAGTTGTTGACGAGTGGTTAACGGATATTTATTTTCAGCGTTTTTGTAACATTCTTCTTAAAATCTCCTTTACAATTTCGGCACAACATTCAATATGTGAAACATTTTCTTTAAAAGCAATTGGTAAAATAGAAATTAAGTGATCTGCATACTGTTATTCATTTCTTATACCTCATAACAGACTCAATAACAGATGTGCGAAGAGTATTGGATTAAACTGCAGGTGTTTTTAAGGAATTAAAAACTTACACGTTTTCCCAATGTGGATGAAATTTTCTCTATAGTTTCTTATTTCTACATTAAAAGTCAATCACTGAAGAAATTCATAAGATTACGTATGCACTAGTTCTCGAAGCAAAGCCAACTAGAGAACTTACCTCGGGCATTCCGAAAATGTTCGTCGATATCATCGTTTAATCCTCGGGATACATACAGATATCGTTATGGAAATGGAAACGTATGCTTCGCGAATTGGGCTGCAGATGATGGGATTATTCATTAATTGTCAGTATACACAAATTAGTGGGAATTATTGGCACTGGTCACTATCTATTTGTATTATACTCCTCATATTCGTATCGAAAATATTCCAGCAGTTAACCTACTTTGTTTACGTCAGGATTTGCAGTATCAAGATATACTACAGGTTCGAAACTCGGGGTTATTAAGGTCTTCCCGTTTCGGTAATTTCCAGAATTTTGGTAGGAAATTTTTTTAAAGATTCAAAGCATAAAAATATCTAGTTAGTGATTGTATTGGTTGTTCCTTCTTTCCGAATATATATATTTGTGAAGGCAATGCAAAAGACTTATGGACATACCTGGAATAAATGAATTATTAGTAGATATGAATATTAAGATATTCTCTAAATAATGATGCAGAATTTGGTGGAATGATACGCAGGAGGAATGGACAAAGCTTGGCAAACCGATCGCACACCCGTATTTTCATCACAAATTCTACTCCAGAATAGACCAGAATGTAAACCTTGATGCTCAAAGGTTAAAGGTAAGCGATTTAGGCACTACATCGAAGGTATTTTCCACCTTTTCGAATATATCAACGTAAACATTGATTTGCTAACTCGGTTTAAGCAATTATCACTTGCGCTTCAATTAATTTTAAAACAATATACGACATTCCAGAGTACTGCCGAACCGCGGAATAAGCGCCGACTTCCGCAGTACTGGGATTTGCAGCTCAATGACTAAGGAGTTATTGATTGATTATTGTGTTTTCGAGTGGAAGTAATACATGATATATCCCGGTTCCACAGATTCTTCTCCCAATGTAACGTGAGATTCGGCGCCAACCTACACGTCGGTTGCTGAGGTTCCTCCATGTATCTCCCCCGGCAGCAAACCGGTGGTCAATATCAGCTTTAATCTTCCGACTAAGACGCCCGACTAAGACGCCCGACTAAGACGCCCGACTAAGACGCCCGACTAAGACGCCCGACTAAGACGCCCGACTAAGACGCCCGACTAAGACGCCCGACTAAGACGCCCGACTAAGACGCCCGACTAAGACCCCGACTAAGACGCCCGACTAAGACGCCCGACTAAGACTCCCGACTAAGACTCCCGACTAAGACTCCCGACTAAGACTCCCGACTAAGACTCCCGACGAATATGTGGGGTAGTATAATTCGTGTGTGTGAAAGGGAAAACGAGACAAGAACTAGGAAAAAACGAACGCCCGCGGACTGTGGTTTGTTCATAAGAGTCCCATTAAACCATCCGCCTTATAATGATTGGATAAATCGCGAAAAACAATCAAACTGAGGAGCCGACCGCACTAATTCTCCTGCAGATAATGTTTGAATTTGCCGCGTAACAAATACCTAGAACCCTTCACTGTCGGGAATAGAACCCTAGGACGTCCGGGACAGAACCCTTTCAGTGGTAACCGTTGTTACCCTGAACCATCTCGGCCGGTTCTTTCCCTAGTCGCCTGAAAGATGCACCACTAGATGCCTCGCCTAGTTCTCCCCTGGTCGCCAGGAAGATGCACCACTAGGCGCCTCGTCCAGGTCTCTCCTGGTCGCCTGTAAGATGCACCATTAGTCGTCTCGCCCAGTTCTCCCCTCGTCGCCTGTAAGATGCACCACTAGGCGCCTCGTCCAGTGCCCCCCTGGTTGCTTGAAAGATGCACTACTAGCCGCCTCGTCCAGTTCTCCCCTGGTGGCCTGAAAGATGCACCACTAGATGTCTCGCCTAGTTCTCCCCTGGTCGCCAGGAAGATTCACCACTAGTCGTCTCGTCCAGTTCTCCCTCTGGTCGTCCGAAAGATACAGCACTCCTCTTCCCGGAAGATGAGCATCGCTCCGCGCCCCGCTGCCCGCCGACTGCACACGCGGGGTGCAGTCAGTCGCAGGTGCGCGGGGCGCGTGCATGCAGCGGGCGGCGGTGCCGGTCGCGGCGCACCGCCGCACCGCACCGCACCGCACGCGAGACGCGCCGGGAGCCATAAATCTTCGCGCGATGGCGCTCGCTTCGTGCGCCACGCGACGCGCCGCTCCTTCATTATCAGCGGGAGGCCCCCGCGATACGGCCGCCTATCGCGGGATAAGGCCGGCGCCTTGGCCGCGGCCAGCGCAAACAAGCGACGGAAGTCGGGGGCACTATCGTGGCGGAGATCCCTGCCTCCCACGGCCACGCCCACGCCCGCCCCCCTCCGTCGAATGAATGATGGAGCCGCGCCGCCACCGCCGCCTCGACACACTGGCGCCTTAAGCGGGGCTCAAACGCCCTGGAAGGCACGTCGTGTACAGGCCGTCAGAGAGTACACGAGCGCGAATCCAGTGATGTGTCCGTAAAATTCAAAATATCCAATACTCAATGACAAGACCACGCTGCCAAGTAATCTTCATTATGATCCTAACTACATACGCCTTTTCGGACATACCGAGATGAATGAATGAGAGATAGGAGAATACACAGATGAATGAATGGTTGTCTCGTGGCTCAAGAGCGAAGTACGGCTTCGATTCCCGGACAATCTCATGTGAAATTTGTTTCAACAGAACGAGTTTAACTGCTTCACAAAGGCTAGTCCAACCCCTGTGAAGTGTCCTAAACCCTACCCCTATCCTAATTCCTTCCCAATTCTGCATGCTGGGTAGTGACCCATAAGCGCGCAAGAGAGAGGCGCGTACGCAGAGATGCTACCTGGCGGTCCTCTTGACGACTAACGGACTTATTGACTATGAAATGAAGGATTACTCCCTAAAAAAATGACTGCAAAAGGTAACTGAGGATTACTCCAAGCGCTTAACGTCCAAAGGGGGTTAAGAAACGCGTTGGTTCATGACAAGGCGCAACATATTTTTAAAAAATAAAAAATTTAAAAAATGAATGAGAATGTTGATGTAAAAGAATGATGGTGGAGCAATGTTTAAATAAATGCACGCAAAGTGGTAGAATCCTGAGAAAACCTGCAGCAAGCCTCTTTTATCCTATCACTTACCACATCAATCGACAGATTTGAACCCCGATACTCAGAGGAGGAAAAGAAGTAGTCTGAACATATTACCTTTATTCTCCTTTTCGAATAGGACGAAAACTAATATTTTCTAACCGCGTGAGTCACGCACGCGCAGCATTTCATATAATTATTAACTTAATTATAAACATCGTAAAACAAGCATAAATTGAATAGCGAGGCCGTTCCGACTAGCGCCAACGTAGGCAAAACTGGAATTGTCAATTCAGCAGCAAGATTAAGTCTCCTCAACCGTCTCTCAGAATAATCTGTTTTATCAAAATGATGGTAGATAGCGCTGTATACTCGATTTGAACCAGAAGTGCTGTTTCTACTAAAAATGGTATACGTGAGTAAACGCCTTTTAATTTTTTTCTCTGCATTTTAGGTGATGGGCATATACGCATAATAAACCCATATCTTTATATTATTGTTTGCAATTGTTCTGCACCATAGGTACACTTAAATAAGATTATTAAATGGAAGTTTTCTGAAAAAAACGCTCATCTAATAGTATCTTTTTTCAATTAAACGTTTTTTTTTCGAATCTGTTCGTACATCAGAAAAATAAGTTGTTTTTTTTGAATAGGTAATTAATAATGGTTGTAGAAGATACTCAGTAGTATCTCTCCATTGATATAGTTGCTGACTATACTTCAAAGCTGTGAGGTAAATCTAAAAGTGTGAATTTCTTAAGTCGCCTCACATCCAAACCATCTAATAAATTTATCGCTAAAGTATTTATATGACATTCTATTTTTTAATATATTTACAACTATACTTTTTTATTTCTTCGTTAACTGTGAGTATTTTAAATTCGGAGTGAATTACATCATTTCGAACATACCAGGGGGTATTGGGAATGTTTCTTAATATTTTGAATTGAAATTTTTGAATTATTTGGATATTGGATTTGCTACTGGTGCCTCAGAGCTGTATGCAGTAAGTCCAAACAGGCAGTTTGGACTTAATACGTATCTCTCCTTCTAATCACCTTTTCTTGTTACCTCCACATTTCGCCGCATCATCGCACTCTTACGCATCACGGTCTTAAGACAATGTCTGATTCTCCGACCTCGCAGCACGCCTGCATCTTAGCAATATTTTTTCTATTAATTTAAATTTCTGGAACACAATAACTTTCTTTTATTTCAAGTTCATTGTCATTAAGTCTTAAAATTGTTAAAATCTCAAATTACAAGCATATTAACTCAAAAGAAAATAAAAATTAAGACACGTAATATTAGAAAATCTACATTGATTTAGTGCTATATTCGTAATATTTATTTATTAGTTATATTAGTAATGTACCCTAGATACACATTAATTTTTATTGCCACCCGAAATAACTTCAAACGCACATAGAGTAGACAATATTTACAGTACAATGCATATAGTATACAATTCGTAAAAATAATTAATAATATTACTAAAAAACATTCATTATTAATAAAACAAGAATAGAGTTCTCTAAAAAATTAACCAACAAGATTCTTCATCCGTTACTGATTCAACGAAATCTGTTACGCAATATTTGGCATTTATTGAAGTTCATTGAGCCTCCTAACAAAACGTAAACCGACCTCGCTCGGCAGGCTTCCACTCGAAGAACTTTCTCTCATTTACTGGTCACTTTTTGACGTCTCCCACCCTCTGCTCTCGCAAAAGCCTGTTTCCATCGAAGACCCCAACCTTCGCCGCCCCAGGCCCTACTCTGTACCTAACATTATCGGCACTCCCATTCGCTGCTACCCTCACCTCAAACCCCTTGCAATCGCCTGTTGTTCTGGACCCAGGCATCCACTTCCTCAGGAACTGCGTAATACCACTTCCGATCGATATTTCCATCTCAACGCACTCCTTCCTACCTCTCTCACTTCACTTCATTCCATCCCGAGCCAACTCCCTCCAATCCCCATCTCACGATCTTCGGAAAGTCTCCTCACCTTAAATTGACTACAGGTGTTCACGTAGCGTTAAATACCGACACCTCCGTCATTTTTCTCATGCCAACCACCACCGTAAACTCTATTTTAACACCGTTTTTGTGTAACTCCATTCCTTGACATAGTACTCCGCAAAACCCCAACCCATTTTACTCTCATCTCGACCCACTTTAAGCCCACCATGTTACTCCATCCATCCCATTTAACCCATCCCACCCTATCACAATCTATTCCACAAATTGCACAGACTTTCGTCACATTTCATGCCACAACAGGCCACTCCATTTCATTATTTTGTTCTATTATCCTTAGATTCAATTTACCCTATTAAGCCACATCTCACGCCAATCCCACAGATTCACACAATCCCTGCGCTTCCCTCCACCAGCTTCCCTCTTCCGCTAGGATTTTTCAACATCCCCTTCCCCACCCTTACCCCACTGCCACTCCCATTCGCGTTTCTTCTCCCCCACGCAGGCCGCTCTCGCCGCCCCGACCCATCGCGCCTCCTTGGGCTCTCCGGCGCGGACCACGCCGCAAAGTTTGGCGGCGGAACACCGGCTTGCTTCCCCCTCCCCTCCCCTCCCCTCCCCACCCCGCCCCCGCCGCGCAACGCCTTCCGCCGGGACTCGCGTACGCAAAGGAACACGGCGTCGTTTGATCTTCCTGCGCGCCGCACTTTCTTGCTCCCTACTTTATGTTGGGCGCTTCCGCGCAGAATCCGCTTAGATCTGTATCTGGAACGTGAGAACGGCCAGCCGGCGAGGAGGCGGCGGCGCCACTAGGGCGGCGACAGCAGCTGCCGGGGAGGGACCGCAAGCGCCAGCGGTAGCCACGCTCGCACGAGAGGACGTGCAGGTAGCGAACTCAAAATAATCGTTTACGATGGGAATGAACCGAAATATGATCCTGACTTTTGACGCTAAGACTAGTAGATACGCCAAGAATGTACTACTGACGATTGAAGGAGAGATTCTGAAAAGAAGGGTTAACGTGTTTTTATGCACATTCAAATAGTATCATAAAACTAAAACATTGATTGATTTTTTCGTGTTTCCGGGCACGTCAACTGCTTTGATCAATAGTCCCGTAAGTGAAGTGCATGTTTTTTCTCGGGAGATGGCGGTGATCTTCCCCCACTGGATGGCGAGACCCGGCGCCGACCTACCGTCGGCTAGTGGGGATTCCCCCTAACCAGGACTCTCCCACTAGCGGGGCACCGCCTCAGCCGGGACAAGCTCTAAGCTCCCGACCGGTCTCCCGGAATATGTGGTAGTCTAGTGCATGTTAGTGTAAGTTTGTATGTAAGGGAAGAAGATAAGACAAGAAAGAGGAAATAAAGATCGTGGCCCGTTTGGTAGGGTACTGCTCCGGCATTCGCCTGGTGTTGATCGAAGAAACCATGCAAAACTACCGATAAGAGCAACCCGCCGCTAGAATTCTCCTCCAGACAGCTACTGAATTCGACCTAGCTGAAAAGCTAGTGTCGAAAATGCTGCCGCCGTCAGGACTCGAACCTAGGACCTCCCGGTTAGAGGCGCTGCAGTGCAGGGGCGCTATCGCTCCCGGTCATATCTGTACACATTTTATGTGTGTTACAAAAAGTATTTCAATTATTTTATATTTAATATTTTATTTAAATTTAAAATATTACTGACGATTTAATTTATGGAAATACGGCCGCAGATAGTTGTAACGAAAAGACACAGATAAAGTAATACTACTGGCAATATCGGGTGAAAAGGATATGGTATAGTAAGAATTGGTGACCCTATACTGCAACAGAAGTTGATCAGGCTGAAGTTTCATGATGTCTTCAAATTAATTAGAAGACTTCGCAAGAAAAAATTAATTTTTCAGTGTTAATGAAATAGCCACTGTCAGTGGTACGTTCAAACATTAATAAGTGTAGAAAGAGAAAGTTAACGCGAGGAATTTAATATTTGTTAACAAGCAAAAGCTGAAGTAGATACGTCACATATAATGACCTAAGTGTTCAGCAGCGTGGACAATAATGAAGTAATAACGATAACAAAGTCACGGCGCCTGAAGTTGATGTTGCAAGAAATAGGTCGAACTTGCGTAACTGTCGATAATGAGCAGCATATTTCTGTGATATTGGAGTACTTCACTAATAAATCACTTGTGAAATATAGCCTGTTGCTTGAGTGGTATCTAGTAAAATATTGCTACTGGTGCTTTCAACTTAGCTGATAATATGCTTTTCAAACAAAGAAAACCGATTAATTATGGCCTAACTTTCTTCGGATCAATGTGTTTAATGTTTAACCATCCTTGAAATGAAACATTCAATTCTATTAATGCAGTATAGCACGAGACATATGCATAAGCAGTACGAATGTGTAATATATTTCAAGTAGGCTAAATTAAAATGTGAAATGGTTTTATTTATCGCTCTTTATCCCTGATATCTCAACACCACCATGACAGGTAAACAAAACGGTTGGAATGGAAATAATTAGTAGGCTCAGTATATAGTGTTTATAAAAGAAAAAATTAATATTATCATTCTTCATTGATAATTTACAACATTTTTTTGTATTAATGACAATTGATTCTTCCATTTTCTCTTGCAAACTTTAAAATAGATGAGCAGTTTGAATATAACCAACCAATGAAAGACTTTAATAAAGGAAACGAAATCTTCACAAACCTGCATGAAGACAAATTAACTAATCTCCATAATTACCACACCTTGCATCGCCATAATAATAATAATAATAATAATAATAATAATAATAATAATAATAATAATAATAATAATAAAAGCCCCTTTTCTATTCTCGTGACATGTTAAATTAAAATGTGGAATGGTTTTATTTCTCGCTCTTTATATCTTAAATACAAATCATTAAATATGCACTGAGTTAAGATAAGTATATTAATTAAAAACTAAAACTAGAAAACGTTTCTGTTTTTATACTCCATATGATAATACATTCCATTGGAACATTGCAGAGCTCTAGTTTCATCAATTCTTTAAATAGATTTCAGAAACAAATGTATTTTATTACCTCATTGAAAGGAAGGAATTGTTCCACAAAACTTCTTTCCAAAAGCAATCGACTGAGTCTTATCGGAACGTTTAGTGATTTTTCGAACTCAAAAAAGACTATAAAGAAGTTGGCTGAGTAGGCACATAGAAAGGTAATCGGTCGACACCGGTGACTAAAGTAATACAGAGAGGAAAGAATAAATAAGAGTACGCGGATTTCTTTTCCACTTTCGGGAAGTGGCAATCGTACTTTTTCAAACAGATTCCATCTTCAATTACAGATTTAAACTTCTTAGTGTCCTACGCTACAAAAAGTAATATTTACAGTCGCAGTTCAGCATATTTAACTCGCAACGTACATAACACACAACATACATGCAACACACACGTTTGTTGAATTATTTACACTACTGTGAAAAAGTATGATATGGAAATAGTGAACTAAGTGAAAATAATATATTTAAGATCCCATTGATGGTTAGATAAATTAATTTAATTGATCGAAAATTATTGATGATGGTGAAATTATTGCTTGTATGGTAGAACTGGATTGCACATAATGTAACATAAAAAAGGAGGATTTACAAAAAAATGATTATTTGTAGTATTACAGAGTTCACAAAATATTACTCTTTATTACGTAATAGATAAAGGTGATATAGTAACAAAAATCTTCAGCATTAATTTTGATAATATTTCAACAACTGCATTATTCAACTATGAATTTAAAAGTTATACTAGACATGTTTTCACAAATAAGGGAAACGTAATTACAGTAGTACAATTCGTTAAAGTATAAATATAGGTTCACGCATTAAAACTATCTCTTAGTGAATACTTCATTTACAATTCGAAGAATTATTATGGAGGAATTCAGAGTCCTAAGGATTTCATACAAACCTTATTATTTTATTCGATATTACACTAATCAATAAGTGCATCACTTTCGAATAAAAATTAAACGATGATTGTAGGTCAATATCTGCGCAACTAGAGGAATCACTTAACCATGAAATTCAAAGCACGATCGTCTCTCGGAAATGCAATACAAAACAATGTAACGTGCTCAACTTATATGAAATTCAGAGTCACTTTTGTAAACATAGCGTAAACTACCAATTACTACTCATAATAGTTGGACTTCATAATGATCCCAAATAAGGAAGGATCAAAATATGCGTGTGCATTCATGCAGTTCGTAATATGTCTAACATCTTATTTCAGGCAAAAAATGTAACATAGATATGAGTTCAGATTAAGCCGCCTCTGAGTATGACCACACTGAAGCTCCCGCACCTGAGCAGAGACATCGACACGCGGGAGCGAGGAAGTGATAGGCATGTCGGCGAGCGGGAGACAGGCTGACACGGAGGCACTGTCAAGTTGAAGACAGAAAAGAGATGAACGGGAGGACGAGGTTTAAAGCGAAGATTGGAGAGATGATGAAGCGGTGGAAGAAGCATGGATAGAAGCAAGGGGGGAGCAGAAGATGGGGTGTAGACGGAGGCGGGCGCGGGGCAGAGACAGGGGCGGAGGCCAGGGCGGGAACGTCGTTGAGTTGGGGTGGGTTGGGGTGAGGCGGAGGGAGAAGCCGGGGCGAGGACGTCGACGTGGGGGTGGAGGGGTGGTGGTGGCGGAAGCGAGGGCCGGAAGGAGGCGGGAGAAGTGCAGAGCCAGGGACGTCGCTCCGTCGGGGGCGGCGGCGGAGGCAGAAGAAGGGGCAAGAACGTCGGCAGAACAGGGGCGGAGGCGGAGCGTCGCGCACGGCAGCAGTGTCCCGCGGCGCTCATACATAACGGATCGCACAGCCTTCGCCGGCGGCTGCAGCGGAGGTGGCGGCGGCGGCAGTGGCGGTGGCGGAGGTGGAGGCGGCGGCTGTGGTGGAGGCGAAGGTGGCGGCAGAGGTGGCGGCGGCTGTGGCGGAGGCGAAGGTGGCGGCAGAGGTGGCGGCGGCTGTGGCGGAGGAGGCGGAGGCGAAGGTGGCGGCGGAGGTGGCGGAGGCGGCGGAGGCGGTGGCGGCGGCGGCGGCGGCGGCGGCGGCGGCTGCGGCGGCGGAGGCGAAGGTGGCGGCGGAGGTGGCGTAGGCGGTGGCGGTGGCGGAGGTGGCAGCGGAGGTGGCGGCGGCGGTGGCAGTGGCGGAGGCGGAGGGAAAGGTAGTGGCGGAAGTGGCGGCGGCAGTGTTAGTGGCGGAGGTGGTGGCAGATGTAGCGGCGGCGGTGGTAGAGGTGGAGGCGAAGGCGGAGGGTGAAGGGGGAGGGGGAGGCGGAGGCAGCGTTAAGCGAAGGCGGCGCCCAGGGGGCGGGGCCGCTAAATCTTTCGCGGTGCTCGCCTGCGGCCGCGCGCAAGTCCTCCCGGAGCATCTCACCGCGACTCGGCGGCGCGATCCACGGTAACCCGTAAGTAGACGCGCCTATTGTTGTAGCGGAAGTCACGAGCATGTTGCAATTTTACTGTGCGACTTGTGGCAATGCTACAACAAATATGGCATTTATTTAAATCTGGATTCTTTAATAAAACAAAAGTTGTATAAAAAGGTTTAAAGAAGGTATTTTAACTCTAATTATATTTAGGTCGTGAGCCTACAAAATGCCTGTCTACTGTGTTTCTTTATTAAGGTGAGTATTGTTCTGTAAGATGGTAAGTAGGACAAAGAGTTTTTTTCTTTTCAAATATAACATTAATATCATTAAACCAAATAATAAAAAATAAACTTTTCTTCGGTTATTGATGGAAATTGCTGTCCTATTTTCTTTTTATTTTGTTACTACTAATTATGTCATGCAAATAGTAGTGTGTAGTATACCGTATATCTACAACACTGTGCATTGGATTTCGGGAAATTTCAATGCTTGGAATTGATTCGTCAAAATTTAAACTGACTTAAATATCACAGAAAACCCTTGTAATGAGTTACATGGGACTTCAAAACAATACTAACAATTTTACAACAAATATCAAAAGATCATGTAACTCTGGTATTTGCAGAACACCAACGCGACCAGTTCACTGTTAAATTCCTAGTTCACTCTTTTACGAGCTTGTTGACAAAACGCCTCAACATTGCTAATTCTGAACTGAATTATTTATTTACCTCACGTGAAAAAACTGTGTGACCCAAGGATGGGGAGGAGGAGAGAGAGAAAACCAGTGAACTGTCAAACGTCGAAGCAAACTACAACCTTTGCATTTGTTAATAGATCAAGGGTAACTGATTGGACAACCGATAGAAATCGGAGTCAAAATGCAGAAATACCCTTCAAGATGTCACAATCTTTAAAAGTATGCGATTAAAAATAAAAAATTAATTGTCCAGATTTACGAATATTATGACACAATGAAATAGTTACAAACTCTATTTTGATATCCACGATAATTTTTAACCGTAGTAAATAAGTTTGCTAATGTACACTAAAAATAAAGGTTAGTGTCAATGAAGCTTTTGCAAGTCCCGCAGCTTGAAAGAAATTGCCAAAAAAACAATTTTTGTTGAATTTCGTTACGTCTGGAACCACACTTTTATTACAATATAAATCGCCTTTTAAGTCAGTGGAGAGGCACATTAGCACATCTTTATATTTAGTGTTCTGTCATCTCCCTTGTTGTAGTTGCTACAGACAACAGTGTCAAAGTTCGTAATTGCTGCAGACAACTGTGACTTAAAACAAAAAATGAACCAAGAGATGGGAGAGAACGAAATCACTGTCGAGGAATGGTTGATAAGGAAAGATAAGAGAAAACAACATGAAGCATGGCATTTTGTCTTTTAGGTGTGACACAAAGAACTATGACCTGTTCGTATCGCGTTTTTCTCAATGTTTGCTGCCATCGATGAGTTCCATTCCACCTATCTTATCTCTCTTGTCATCGAGCAAAGTGTTGGATTCCG
This sequence comes from Teleogryllus occipitalis, assembly GCA_011170035.1. NCBI lineage: Eukaryota > Metazoa > Arthropoda > Insecta > Orthoptera > Gryllidae > Teleogryllus > Teleogryllus occipitalis. Next base: position 245,823 of record BLKR01001404.1, read on the forward strand.
ACACTTGCTCAGAGCCGAAGCTTTTGCATAATCTGTGACTTTACGTGAACATGCTTATACTTCCAACTTGCTCGAAAATATCATGAGCAAAATTGTATCTTACCTCTCAATATACTCTGCCTTTCGTGTTCAATTTAAGCGTTCGTAACAGGAATTTAAATGTTGATTACTAAACTTCTTGCGTTTTGTGAACATATCGAAAACAACTGAAACTTAAACAAATGAAACAATTGAAAACATATAGATCTCCTTCATTCTGTTTTTTGCCATCCTCAGTCTTTATCTTACTGTCCAACAACTGAACATTCAAGTATTTTTTCCTTTCTACAATCAACAGCTGGTTTTGTGTTATTTATAATTTTGTTGATCATTAATTTTTTTACGTGAAAAACAGTGTTGCGAGTGAGAAGAATACACAATAATGACAAATATTTATTAACATCATTTTATAATAACGTTGATTTTATTGAGATGATTTCATGGATAAGTTATTTTATGATCTTATAATTTTTTGTTGTTTCCAATTACAGGCTCTATTACCTAGCAGTAGTACTTCTGAATACCCATTTTTTTAAATATATGCATTATACTTTCTTCATGGGGCATAAATTATTTTTAATGATAGTAATACAGACTTTTCAAATTTGTCTATTTCTCTTTCTGACTTCCTTTTCCAATGCCTTCATTACTTCCTCTTCATAACGAAGTCCCCCTCCCCTTCTCCTTTAACTTCTTCATTCTTACTTCCTCCATCCTTCCGACTCGCATCTCAGTTTTCCATTTGCCCTTATCAAAATCCGCTATCGCATTCTTGGCAGAAGAAGAAGGAGCATGAAGAATAACGTGGAATGGAATGGTGGCAAGCGAAGAGCGCAAAGTCTCCCGACCGCCACCCCCACCCCGACTCCCCTACGCCCTCACCGCCTTCCTACATCTAGCCCCGCCGTTGCTTCCGCTCCCGACGCAACCATACTGACTTGTTTCGCCCTTGTCACCCCACACCTGTAACCACTACATCTCCCGCCGCCCTCGCACTCGCTCACGCCCTCGCACTCGCACTCGCTCACGCCCTCGCACTCGCACTCGCTCACGCCCTCGCACTCGCACTCGCTCACGCCCTCGCACTCGCACTCGCTCACGCCCTCGCACTCGCTCACGCCCTCGCACTCGCACTCGCTCACGCCCTCGCACTTGCACTCGCTCACGCCCTCGCACTCGCACTCGCTCACGCCCTCGCACTCGCACTCGCTCACGCCCTCGCACTCGCACTCGCTCACGCCCTCGCACTCGCACTCGCTCACGCCCTCGCACTCGCACTCGCACTCGCTCACGCCCTCGCACTTGCACTCGCTCACGCCCTCGCACTCGCACTCGCTCACGCCCTCGCACTCGCACTCGCTCACGCCCTCGCACTCGCACTCGCTCACGCCCTCGCACTCGCACTCGCTCACGCCCTCGCACTCGCACTCGCACTCGCTCACGCCCTCGCTCCCGCCCTCGCATTCGATTGCCCTTGCAATCGTCCTAGCCCATGACTTCACCCACATCTTCGCCAACGTCCTCCCCCGTCTTGGTCACCCTCGCCCCGTTCACAACAGCCGTCACCATCGACGCCGCCACCGCCCCGCGGGTGCGCCCAGCGCTTGCATCTTTCAGCGCCGGCGGCGGTGGCGGCGCCGCGGGCTGTCGCGAGTCCTTATCGGGCGCGGCGCCGCCGAGCGCCTGAGGTGGCGGGCGCTCCCTCGGGCCACCCCCCGACGTCGACGACGCGACACAGCCCCGACCCCGTGGATTCCCACCCGCCTCCACCTCCATTTGGAGAAGTGGTTCAGGCAAACTATTTGGCGGCAAAAAACAAGGATTGCAGAAATATTACCAGCGAAATTGCAGATTGGAAAGGGGAAGGGCGCGTCCTTATACAGTTACCGAGACACCTGCGTCTGTCCATCACTTACGATTAGACCAGAGCCGCTCCACCAATCGGGACAAATGAGGTGTTATTGAACGCGTCTCGGTCTTCTTATGGAAACTTGTCCTTTCTTTATGGATCCATTCAGAAAATTCTAGGAAATTTCTCTTAAAAACCATATTTTTATGTTTTTTATGCAGTTAAACCTGTTTTGGCACAGACACAGGTTATAAACGGCTCATTGGTTTTATCTCGACAAGGTAGCTTGATCTCAACAATTATTAGCCGGATCTATCTTCCTACAATTTCCTACAAGAGTTCTATAGAAACACGGGTTTTTAGTGATTTCAATGCAGCTACAAGTACATTGGTGAAACGCTGTGTATTATTGCACTCCCAGTCATTTTATATGATTACGTAGTACATGATTCGTTGCGGCTTAATTCTTACGATTATCGATATAATTAAACCTAATGTTGTATTGAAACAAAGAATAAACAAGTATTTCAATCCACACTTTTTCATTTAACTTTCTCTGCCTAAAAATGGATGACCCAGACAACTGTAATACGTTTAAAATATATTTTTATTATGAACTCGCAAAGCACAAATAAAACTTTTGAGCAAGAAAATACCCGCCGGAAACGCCACGCTAAACTAGTGGAGTATATATCAAATCTGTATGGAAAGGAATATTTGTTTCGAAATCAATGTATTTTGCTGTAAATTCGATTTCATACGCTATATTCATTAACAAAGCTTTGATTTACACGAAATTAAAATATTATATTGAGCAAGGTGCGTGCGCGGGATTAAAAACATACTTATATGGAGTGTACAGTTTAGGATAAATCGAAAGAAACTGAAGAGTCACTCATGAAAACTGAGGACTGCAATTGTATTATAATGATATAGGTACACTAAAGAACACTAAGATATTTGTCCTTTATTTCAGCTCATTTTGCCTATTTTCCCAGATTTACAGTCCACAAAAATCTCTGCAGAAACGTTCAGAAATAATAAGAATGGCAAATTTAAACGCGAACAAATAAACAAAATCATGAAATGATTTATTAGTTATATTTCATAAACAATTTTTATATTTTCCGGTTCATCTTTTAACATCAAGATGACCATATTTTCAATTACAAACTTAGATGTCAAGTTGTAAGTTTATTTTAAAGTAAAGTATACGTAATATTCAAAACTATATATTATGCCATTTTATGTTTATTAATAATGAAGTATAATTAATTATTTTAAATTAAAATGAACATTTATATTAAAATAGCTCCAAAATAATATGAATACTACTTGACCCAACATATCCTCAATGTGACCTTTTTTTCGGAAGTTTTCAATTTTTTTTAAAAAAACTGAGTTAAATCTAAAAGTTTAAATGTTTACTGAATTTTTATATCACAGCAATCTAGCATGCGTGCAAATTTCAGATCATTACCTTGTTCCTCAACAGACATATTACAGTTGAAAAGTTCGAAAAAATCCAAAATTCCGATTTTTAAGAGGATGCAATTTTCAAGTGGTACGTTATTCACCAAGTAACTATACTATTATGTAAAGAGCATAAACACAGACAAAATTAAGGCTTTAATTCCATTCTTTCATTGAGAAATTTCTCTCTGAAAGACTAATTTCGTTCATTCGTGTTTCATAGATATGCTTGCAAATATTTCCAAAATAAAAACATAGAAGATAAGTAAATAATATTTCGGTTTGTAGGCCAGATTAAACTGACTTCAATAAGTTTTATTCTAGAATGCTAGAACAAACCAGATTGAGTAATTTAGAAAAGAGTAACTGTCTACAAATGCGAAAAATGGCGCATGGCGTAAAACAAAAATGGTCGCCATTTGTAAACCAGGTACAATAAAAAAAATAAAGATGTTTTTGAACAGCCAAAACATAAGGAAATTTATGTACAAAATATGAATGTTTTTCGAGATGATCGAGCGACCAATTTATTAAATTCTGAACCACTTAATATGGATTGACCCACCAACATGGAATCCGTACAATAGATGATATTATTCTGAAATATTCAAGTGTCTATAAATTAAATTTATCGTAAATGACGATACACGCCGTATCTATAACAAACATTATTTTCATTGTTGAATTTCTCTTCCCATTTTCACTCTACTCACATAGCAAAATAGAAATATAACCTTTTTGCTAGTATTGTTTTACGTTACATATTAATGTTCTTCTCGCCAACACATTTTCATATTAATGAATTCACAGTCCATGTATTATTTATACATGCCTCGTATGTCTGACGATACGATGTCTTTCTTATTATCGTTCTTTCTTCAACTTCAATCAATGGGCGCTAGTGTTTTCTAAGAAACGAAACAAAAGAATATTCAATTTATTACTTACTCTTGCACCCTCATTGATATCTTCTCGAATCCAGGATTCGAGACTGTTTCATTTCTAGCGCATGCTAAAAGAGTTTTGTTTTGACGGCCTCATTTTCGAGACGCGAGAGTTGGCAACGCGTACGAGTGGCAGGTGGAGCTGGAAATCACTTCGCAAGAACCTGTATCGAGGGCAACTTCGACGCTCCGGACCTGGCAACTGGTCGCCGCGACTTCAGCAAAATCTAATATAAAGCCCGCGCGGGCGGGAGCCCCACTTCCCGTCAGGGCTACTAACTTCTGAAACGATAACTTCACCAACATAAAACTCGATAATATCTAGATGCTCGTAGTCCCTGAAGAGATTCTGCACGCGAGTTGAGTATTAAAAGAAAATACAGACGGGAATGTTTTCACATACGTAAATATTACTTATTTTATTCTTCAAAACAAAAAAGACCAATAACATCAGGAGGTTTGTGAAGTATTAAGAATAAATTTCCTTTTGTTCTATACTTTTAGGGCTTACAAATTATTAGACATCATATGAAGTATCTCATACATACAAAAGAAATTCACACACGGATTAATGCAAAAGGATCTTATTATGAAATATTTATTCATCGATAACAGTTTTCAAGTAAATAATTTTATAGAATGAAGTAATGATAACATTTTAGTAGAAAGTATGACCCGCACTGTATTGATTTATTTCTTACTTTATTGCATAACAGAAGAAATCAGGGAAGAAGATGAAACAGAAACCTTAGCAATTCCGTAATATCTTACATTCATTAAACATTTACAGAGTATTACAATGATTTGATTAATAGTCGAGGCAGCAATCCTATTTTTTAAATAAACAATTTTTCAGAATAATTTGAAGATGTTAAATGATAAAGATCTTTATAGAGATGTACAAATGTCCCAAGGGAAAATTTGACATCAGTTTAGTGAGACAGTAACTTATTTTAGAACATTGAAACCCAGAGATGAAAATATATGAGAAGCATTACACTTTACAATTAGGACATATGGCAGCCAGTTTGTAGAGATGAAAATCAAACGCAAACATTATAACGCGAATTTCATGACCGGACTCATGTGTATTCGAATATGAAAGAAACGGTAAATATTGGACGTTGAATACTTATGTTAGCAATTAAACACATTCATGGTTTGGTACATGTCTGGTTTTAAAATACCTAAAGTAAACATTCCATTGAAATGGATCCAACTTTATGAGTTTTCATGAGAGTAACTACAAAATATTTCTTAAATATACAAACCACACTTGCAAGTGGCTGAATACTTAAATTTTACATTAAATGTCTGTCACGTATTTTATTTTGTGACTCGTTCTATCGTACAACTCGAGTATATATCCATATTTTACAATTTTACAAATGTTCTATTCTTTGACGCAGCCTGCAACGAACCCCCATCCCTGCAGTTAGATCCCAAAAGTCATCAGCTACAATTCCCATGACAGTTAAACTTTGCGGAATCGTTTGCTTCAGTGTATTAGTAGTTGCGTCCCGCGCTGAACGGTGCATCATTTCTCATTTTGCCATATATGACCCAGAAAGTTTAATGCGTTGACTGAAATGAGTAAGAAGTGCCGAGTTGTGGCAGTGAGCAACGTATTTTATATTAAATTCTGTTTGGGTTGGACACAGTTCATTGTTTCATGATTTAACTTTGTTCATGTATTTTTCTGCTCTTTTCAATGCAATGAACGTACATTTTCCCGACCGCCACGTTTATAGCCCTTACACCTTTAGGCACCATTGTACTAGTATACACCATTAAGCGCCACTCGCAATCCTTAAAGCTTGACAACCGACGCAAGCCAGGCTTTCCAGCAACGCGGGAAGGTGATTGGGTCGCTATTGACCCCAGAGTTTTTTCAACTCCACAGAAAAAGCGGCCAAAAGCAGAGAGCGGCAGAGTCGCAAACTTCAGCGGGCGCCGTGGCGCCGCGCCACCGTCGCCGCGTATGCTTCCGGCGCTGCGGGCGGCGCGCGTGCAGATACGGAGCAAACGACGCGGTAACGACGTCTTCCGAAGCCCCATAAAGCGGCGGAGGGCGCGCGGGCGGCCGGTGGCGCTGGGAGGGAGCACCGCAGCGCGACCCCGCGGCGCTCCGGCCCTACGCTCCAATCGCCGCGCCTGGCAGCCAGGCTTTCTTCTCCTGCGGGCGACGGGCTTTTCAGATGTGGCAGTCATGCTTTTCCTCTGGGCTGAGACTCGCCATTAATTTTACCATAATTACATTATTGATTGATTGTTAGTGATTCCGAGCACCTCAACTACTAAAGTCATTAGTCCCGTAAGTGTAGTGCGTCTTTTTCTTCAGGTGTCGGCGATCTTCCGGATGGTGAGATCCGGCGTTCACCCGCTGTCGACTAGCGGCGTTTTCTCCAACCAGGTATCTCCCATCTGTGGGGCACCGCCCCAGCCGTGACAAACCGTAAACTCCCGAACGATCTCTCGGCAAGTGTGGTAGTGTAGTGCATACAAGTGTAAGGAGGGAGGATAGAACAAGGAAGAATCAAAAAAGATGGCGTGGAGTCCGTCGCACGTTTGTTAAAGAGAAAAAAACAACAACAAGAAACAATGGCTGGTGTTGATCGGAGAAACCGCGGAAAACGACCGATCAGATCAGCCGGCCACTAGAATTCAGCTCCAGACAGGGACTGAATTCGACCTAGCTGACAAGTTAATGTTGAAAATCCTGCCACCACCGTCGGGACTCGAACCTAGGATCTCCCGTCCAGAGACACTGCAGTGGCATCAGTTGATGCCCTTAATCACCACTCCCGGTTACAACACAATTACAGTCTCATCAGTTTTCTTTGAAACAAAAATTAATTTCTTTCTTCTTTCCTACTATTAAAATTGCTATATTCTCAATATATTTTCTCTTAAGGAAAGTTGACTTCGTTTACTATTTATAAGAAGGCATCAGCCAAAAACTCGTATGTGTGCTACTGGTGGATAAATGATTATCCTTCAGTCCTACATGAAACGCATTTGAGGCTAGAAACATTGAAGTATGCAGATTGTGTCGTGGGGGGAAATCAGACGCGCATACAACCCGCAACACGTATTTCTTTGCACCACACATTGTCATCGTCTATATCTCGAAAACCATGCGCAACGATGCAGATCTTGGATTTGAATTACGATCTGCACTTTACGTAACATTTTTATCTGAATGGGCGAATATTTTCCCTGAATTGCATGAATAAATGTAGCATTGTACATCATAACCTGATTTTATGAGCCTGCTCATCATCATGCCGTTTTTTATTCCCAATTATATTTTAAATATATTTCAGCATTCATTACCAATTACGAATTGAACACTCATATTGATGATACAGATGATAAACAATCACAGTTGAATTTTTTCTTCAATTATAAAGTACTAGATAAATTAGTGTATACCTGGCAATTTTCCGGGGCGTTAATTTAACATTTTGTTATTTTTAACTTTATAACACTTTTCGAAAAAAATAATAACCTACTTTTTGGTGAACTTAATCTTGGAAACTCGTTACAGTAGAGCCCTCCTGAATCGTAAGAAAAAATAACTATTTTGCATTAATTGCTGTACTTAGATAATACGACAGTAACCGTAAATAATAAGTGAAGAATTATTGTTCGTTTTATAACTTGTCACAGTGTGTTTCATATATTTATGCAGAATTTGTGTAAATATACTTGAACAGATAATGTTTACATTCAATGAACTTCCTCTGTTCCTTTTCTCAAAAACTATTCTCGAAAAAGAACAGTTCTTTATCAGATATCATGGGTAATGAAATTCTAGTATGTTTATTTTCATATTTTTTCTGAACAACTGCAGGCATAACTCAGAAATTGAACACCAATAATGTAATAAAAATACTTGTCATATATATAATGTTATTTCTTTTTTTCGCATTACAAAAAAATAATACAGTATTACCTAGAAAAGTAGCCCTAAGGTGGTTTGTGGGCAGCGTACTAGTTTCCTATGGTGTGATCTCGTGTTCTATTCCCAGTCGGGGCAAAAATACAGTTGTAGCTTTCCTTTAAAATCGTCTCCGTTTCTGTAGATGAATAACGAAGGAAAGCTCAGGCAGGCTCAGGTAGTTAGCCAGCCGTCGACCCGGAGATTACCCCCACACTGCCGCCACTGAAGATGTCCACCGCAGACGTGGACGAAACGTTTGGCTCTTCAATGCCAACTGGACCACGGCCTACCAGCCCGGAAACTTTCACTCATATTGACTCCGGCCGTGAAAGCCTACGCTGCTATGTTTATCTGCTATCGGTAATGGAAGTTAGACGAATTAAAATTCAGTTGTTCAACATTTATTAAAAATACTTTCAGTGAACGAATAATGAATAGCAATGAAATTGTTAAAAAAAGTATAAGTAGCTCTTACACATTATTATTAAGACCCTGAAATATAGGCTTTTGTTTTACCTGAAATAGGCAGGCGAAAAGGAATTAATTTTTACCAAAATAGGAAAGCAAAAAGTATTTTATTTGGGTTGAAATAGGGGTGCAAAAGAGTATGTCAGCATTGAAAAATCACTATTTAAAAGTAATTATTTTAAATATTTTCATAATATAAATTAAAATGATTTAATTTTCATTGTAGCTCTAAAATAAACAAAAGCACTTTCATGGAATCAACAATCATTACTTTGTAACTTTGATTGCATCAGACTTTTTTCCACACTCCGCCTATCAGATTATTTTTTAGTTTCACTACTGAAAATTATTTTATTGGTACACAAAGTTTCAGTATAATGACTTCGAATTTGTTTCACTCGCAACACTGTCTCTACGCAATGCTATTCTGGACTCTCTTTTAAATCCAGGAATGACATAGGTGAAAACGTTACTATTGTAAAATTCCTCGTAAGCGAAAACAGTCTGACAGTATCAATGAAAGTAACACAAAAGGTTGGAAGTTGGCAGACTGTCTCCAAACGATTTTTAACACTTACTGAGGTGAGAGCTAAAGTTTAATATATCTTATCTGGTATCGTTCCTACATTTGCAGAGAAATACAAAACGTGACTGTCCCTTCCGGAATTGCAGGTGTGTGTCCAGCTTGATGGAGATAGGTGCCAGGGGAAAAAAGAAAAATTATGGCGGAAAAGGACGGAAAATGTCAAAATAAAGAAAAATACTAAAAGTAGGTATCAAACTAAAGTAGGTAAAATGAAAATCTAAAACAAATTTATAAGTATAGTTAAGTCGTTGCTTTTGACTAAAGTCTTACAAACGTAACAATAATTAAATCATTTTGCCAAGTTTGGGCTCTAATTATAGTTCCATTGTACCTATTAGGGGACTTTGAATGCTTTAATAACAATTCACTACATATAATGCAGCAAACCAGTACAGAAGCATTTAAATCACGGAAATATTGTATCATTATTATTTAGTCTGAAAAATCATTAAAAGCAGCTACGTTTTCCAAGCGAGCATAAAGGTGCCGGATGCTTCATGACAACTCTACCAGCCAACAAAACGTCTTGGAAGCACAGCTGAAAGTGACGCGAGACGTAACATGCCACAAAAATGGCCCCTGCGGAATGCCCAAAGCCTTTGCTTGCTTTCTCTTCCCCCTCCCCGCCTCCTGCGCCCATCCGTCCTGGTACACGCGAGATTTTGTAAACGAGCGGAAGGAGCCGCTTGATAAGCGGGAGTTGGCAGGCCGTTGGCTTATCGTTACGCTGCGCTAACGGTTCTCCCTGCATTCGGTGGTCGGTTTCGCTGATAAAGTGAGAGAAATGTCGGGTACCGCATGCAAATGACGCTGGCTAACAGGAAAATGAACAACCTTCATTTTGTAAAAGTTTTCTCAAAAGATTTATTCTTGTTGTATTCCTTCCTGTAATAGACAATTAGGTTTTGAAATTTTAATTCGTAGGTGGTAGGCTTTTTAACTTCATTCATTGAATTTGTAAAAACTTATTGAACTATATAAGCTTCTTACCCGCCAGTAGACGCGTGAATTGATATACTAATCATCCAGTTTTATCCATTCACTGTTCACAGGAAGAGTTGACATTGTTTTTGTCTCGATTTTTTGTACCTTTGCTAGATAGTCCCTTCTGCCGACCTATCGCCACATAACTTAATTATTGATGAATTTGTGATTACATCCTGATATATCTTCAATTACAAAAATAGTCCTTGCGATCACTCACGTTATAGTTTCTGACCGAGGACTTCAATCGTGACTCTGTTGGTTTCGTGCGTTGTAAAGGGTTTCTGTTCGAGTGATGGTTCTGATATTCGCAAGTGTTTTGTATTGAAAAATCAGTGAAAGAGGATGCTAATATGGCAGATTCCTCTTACAAAAGAGGAAGAGGAAGACTTCACGATGTTGCGGAAGGCGAAAGTAACACAGATGAAGAGTAATAACTAGAATCAGTGTTCGACAGTGAATGTGAATAGAAGGTGAGTAATAAAGACAAAGATAACAGTTTGTGGGCAAATTAAGCATTGAATTGGAAAATATTAGCGCCGATTCCTAAATTACATGCCAAAAATGGAACTTCACAACTCTATCATGCATTGTTTCTAGTCTCGAAAATTTTGTAGAATATCATTCTGACTACCTACACAGATAATATCATAAGTCATACTTAACGGAAATGAGTTAGGAAATTTGCCAATGAGATAAAAACGAGACCTCTGGTCCTAATCCATTATTTTGTTGAAATACTAAAGTCCTATAGGCAGATCACCATTAACGTCTCGAAAACGGGCAGCAGTTATATCGAAACAACACATATTATGAAACAACACTATACAGAACTGCGTATCCCCCAAACGTAAACTATTAAAAAAATTGACAATCTTTTTTTACTAAGTACATAAGGCAAACTCTGTCAAACGTACAAAACTTATGAAATGTGATACGTGTTGTGATCAAATTAAAATTCTTACAACTCAGTGGCTCCCAAATCATAACTCTCTCACAACGGCCATTTGTACAAAATACAGAATCGTACCAACGACTTTGAACATTTTCTGAGAATTCGGGAAGTGTATCGAAGGTTTAAACTAGTGACCATGTACCCAGTAGATGTACGATAAACAGCGTAATTCCTTGTTCCAGAGAAACATCAATTTGACGCACAGGTCACAACCCTCTATACTTTCACCACTCGCAACACGGAACTATCACTCTCCCACTCTGCCACTCAGCACACACTGCACACTATCACTCAGCACACTCTGCCTTCACATTTTTATGTGCGTAGCCGACAGTCGATGTGAGTTGATTTTTAAAAATCGATTTTGCAGTGCGCACGCTTTTGCGTTTTTCTGCTGTGTGTGAGTGACTGGTGTAGGTACGCGACGGACCTTAGTCAATTGCCACTTTGGCGATTTGTTAAGACACCGTTGTGACTATGTCATAACGGTAGATATACTCGTTCCATGCCCTCAATATATTCGAGTGGAGAGCTTGTCTTCGTCCTATAGTCTTCTCGGCTGCGACATCTCTTCTTTACTCCCAGCTGAGGGGGGGGGGGCTGCTGGCTAGCGTTGTGTCGGCGGCTGCGGTAAAGAGCGTTGTCTTCGGTATTGGCGCTGGGTGACTCGTGACAACCACCACAGGCCTGCCTCTGGCGAGCTGTCTCTGCCACCGTCAGAGACTCCCTGGTCCGCACTGTCGCAGCAGCTTCCTTGCCTCGGGCTGTGTGTCACCACGACAATTGAGATATTGCAAAACCACACTCGACTCGCTTATTTATGAGTATATTTATTTGAAAGCATAATACAAAATGCTACACCAATTTGGATGTATCATATGAGCAAGTTAATAAAGTTGACAATATTTTGCAACTAATCACATTGTAGATGCATACCTACATGAATTACCTACATATGTTTATGTGTCTATTTGTTTACATATAGACACATAAACATACGACGACGCAGAGACAGCTCGCCAGAGGCAGGCCTGTGGTGGTCGTCACGAGTCACCCAGCGCCAATACCGAAGACAACGCTCTTTACCGCAGCCGCCGACATATAACGATATTAAGATATTATATATAAAGACGATTTTTTATAACATAATGGTAATACTATTTTAGTTTCTTGCATACTACATGAGAGAAATTTAAGTAACGTTGCGGCCAAAAAAGAAGAGAAAAATCCGTATTGTTTGAATAGAAGATTTCGTATTATATATCTCCGATACGGAAAAAGTGGATAATTCCTGTCCCTATATGTAGTAAATTACTTCCTTTAATACGTTCTGAACTCAGAATCCACGTCGTGTGTGTCCTTGAAACCGAAAAATGGGTTGACGGCAAAACGTGTGTGATTGTAAACGTGAGATTTTCTCAAGAACAGCTCAAAAATTTTCAATGAAAGTTTGTCTACTTCTGTTTTACTTTTCTCTAATATTCTTAAAGGCATATTTTGATTCCACTATTAGGGTACCAAAAAATTGATAAATTGTGACAAAATTTCGTTTTGGCAGGGATTGCGGGCTGGACAATTGATCCGCGCAAATCAATATTTCTTCTTGATTGTCAATATATGTTACCGGGAGTTATGTGGTATCAACTGAGTGAGAGTGATGTATTTCATAATGTTTCCTTGAATGTTCTGCTGCAGAGATAATTCAATGGGATAGCGTTCCCTCACTAAGTTCAGCACCTGATGATGTAACAAAACGAGTTACGAAACGTTGTGCAATTGTTGAAATAAATGATTGTCATAAAAAACTTTGGATATTTTTATTTGTAAATTGATCCGCGCGCGTAGCATTTACGGCGGCCACCAACAGAGTGCAGCAAATACGCAGCGTCTAGCTGCCCTTTCAAGCAAATCCCCTGGTCAGTTGCGAGTATCATGTGAAGTGTGTACAACTCTGGAAGCCAGTGAAGTTGGTATTCGAATACGGTGACACTTGGCAGTGTTTAGGACCATTACTTTTTGGCTTCGGAACATTCACTACGCAAATACACCTGGCAACGACTCGTCTTTTCTCACGGCTTCTCATTTGCACCACGGCTTCGACCCTGCAGGCCACGAACTTTCTACGGAATGTTGACTGCCGCCAACCGCTCCTCCGGACCTGTGCTGTGTACTGCGCGTCCTCGGCCTCCCAGCCCTTTTTGTACGCACCACAACGGCCTCGTCACCTGCGGGCCCACTGCATCTTTCCTTATGTTGTGTGTTTAATAAATGTTTGTGTACCATCTACTTATCTACTACTACCATCTATTACTTGTTTATCCCAAAACACAACAGGCAGCATCTGGAAAGAGGGGCAATACCGGAAAGCAATCCTAGACCAAGAGGATTGGAAAACTAGTGCCAGAAAACCTGTGTTATTCTGTAGCATCACTAGTTTTCAAATCGACTGCGATTCGACTCTACCACTTCCGTAACGACTGAGAGCGCGACTACAGGAAGATTTTTAAAAAATTCTCTGAAATTTCAACTCTCATTTGCCATAATGCGATTTGCGATTCAAGTATAGTGTGACACGTGGTCTACAGCATAAGCTGATCGCCTATTGAGAGGCACATTAAAAGTACTAATCTAAAATTATTCCAGCCAGCTCTAGTCTACTGGGTAATATGCGTTTCTCTCCAGCTGTATTTTCAAATTGCATTGAGACTGTTTAACTATTAAACTATTGGGAAAATGTACATTACCTCCATATAAAATATCAATATTTTTCCATTCTGTAAATTTAATGAATCGTAAAATACATACAAAATGGAAACGCCAAATCACGTTTTTACACGGCTGCAATCCCAAACGGCTATCCGCCGTCACATGACGAGCGATAGCCTACCCCGATCATCGTCGACCGCCCCCGACCGCAGTATCTGAGGGGAGGGGGCGCTGGGCGAAATTGAACATATGGACGCTGGAAATGGCGACGTGGAAACAGTGCGTTGAGGGAAATGCTGGAGACATCGAAATATGTGCACATAATGGGAGAGGGTTGGAATCGAAACAATGCTACATATCTTAATTCCAGTTATGACAGTCATTTGGATAGTAATCGCCCATTATACCTCGATACTGCCAACTACCACGCTCAATGCAGTTCTCACGTGATTAACTGATGGACGACTACCAAATTAGTATCAAAATAGTTCACTTTGAAAATAATGTATGATCAAATCGTTACTTATTAATTTTAATTTCATGGCAAATGTCGATTAAAAATTGTTTATAAGGTTTTGAAACAAATAATTTCAAGTCACTGACAAATTTTAATTGTTGAACAATCAAGTTTTAAAAGATACCTCAATATACTCTCAGAATAAATGTCACAAACTATGAGGGCGTGTAGGGACGTTCAAGATAACAACTATTTGTCAAGGAACATGGAACCGGGAGATGGTTCAGGGTATCAACTGATGTCACTGCAGTGCCTCTGACAGGAAGGTCCTCGGTTCGAGTCCCGACGGTGGGTTATCGACACTAGCTTGTCAGCTAGGTCGAATTCAGTCACCGGAGGAGAATTCTAGTGGACGGCTGCTCTGATCGGTAGTTTTCTGTGGATTCTCCGATCAATACCTGGCGAATGTCACAGCAGCACTGTAAAAAACTGGCCACGGACCTAGCGCAATCTTTCCTTCCTCTGCCTTGACCTATCCTCACCCCTTACTTATACACTCATACAATTACATGCACTACACTACCACACATACCGGGAGACCGGTCGGGAGCTTGGAGCTTTTCGCGTGTGAGGTGATGCCCCGCTGGTGGGAGATACCTCGTTGAAGGAATCTCCGTTAGCCGACGGCGCCGGATCTCACCATCCAGCGAGGAAAGATTACCGCCACCTCTCAATCCACTACACTTACGGAACTAATAACCTTAGAATTTGATGCGCGCGGAGTCACTAATCAATAAATCAATAAAGGAACATGGAAATGTGATAAAACGAAATTATACATGCGACATTTGACCCTGATTTGCTAGGCAATTCACACATTGGTATTTGGCGGGTGTATCACGGGGAGCCATTGATTGTATCACGGGAAGCCTTTCAAACTGTTCCCCTTCCATGCGCTCGCCTATGGCGCACAATAGCCAACTTCCTCATAGCGAAGGTATCTTGTGAACAGTGTGCGAAGGAAGGCAAATGAAATCAGCATGGAAGCATTCCAAACGAAGGCTGATTTCAGCGCAAGGGAAGAAGAAGGATGAGAAATAGGGACATAATGAAAATAAAAGTAGTGAGACGGATGTACAATGGAGAGAGTGAAACAATGGTGGGAATGAAGACAAATAATGGATCAACATGGTTGGCAATATAGGAAGATGGAGAAAATATACAAATATAATATATCTCAAACGCTATCGGGTGTATCGATTGATTGATGTTTCAGGGAGGTCATCTGCTAAGGTCATTAGTCCGGTTAATGTAGTGAATATTTTATCCTGGGAGGTGGCGGTGATTCCTCACCCACTGGATTATGATATGCGACTCCTGTTTGATCTTCCTAGTTCATGCAAGTGTAAGGGCGTGTAAGGAAGGGGCGAGGATAGGACAAGGAAGGAAAAGGAAAGATCGAGCGCGGACTGTGACCCATTTGTTAAGGTACTATTCCTGCATTCGTCTGGATCGGAGAAACCACGAAAAAACTAACGATCAGAACAGCCAGATATTTCAATTCTCCTCCAGACAGCGACTGAATTGGACTATGTAGCTACTGTTTAAATCCTCCACCCTCAGAGCTCAAACATTAGGTTCTCCTGGTCAGAGGCTGCAGAGTAAGCAGCAATGCTGACTCTGAGCTAGTCCCCCACAGCGGGTTCTATTGATGAACATAGGTGTGTGAGATGATCATGAAGTGTTTGGAGAATAAAAAGTGACAAAAAGAAAAAATTGGGAAAGAAATGAAAAGTAAAAGCTTTAGGAGGTGACGGAGAAGCCGAGAAAGGGGGAGCAGTGGTCAGGAGTGGGACATCTACAAAGCCGAACGGAGGCAAACGCGGAGCGTGGAATGTTAGGAGTCCGAGCGGGGCGCCGAGCGGGGGCCGAGCGGGGGGCCGAGCGGGGGGCCGAGCGGGGGGCCGAGCGGGGGGCCGAGCGGGGGGCCGAGCGGGGGGCCGAGCGGGGGGCCGAGCGGGGGGCCGAGCGAGGGACCCAGCGGGAGGCCGAGCGGGGGGCCGAGCGGGGGGCCGAGCGGGGGGCCGAGCGGGGGGCCGAGCGGGGGGCCGAGCGGGGGGCCGAGCGGGGGCGGAGCGCGAGCGGAGCGCGAGCGGAGCGCGAGCGGAGCGCGAGCGGAGCGGGTGTGAAGCGGTGGTGGTCAACACCACACGGCCTAGTTTGCACACGCCACGCCGTTCAATGCGGCGCCGCCCCCACCACCAATTTGGTGCAGCGATAGGCAGAGACAGCGCGCGTCACGGCAGGCGGAAATGGGGGAACGAATGGCTGCACGGGAGGCGGAGGCAATGGCCAACGGGGAGAGGGGCAAACGGGTCCAGTTTGGAGGTAGTTCAAAGGTGAGGAGACTAGCTGGAAAGGCACCTAACAAAGAACGTCAGTATCATAGTTGCGTCAATAATGCATTTCTTAAAATTCTATGAAAAATATCGATAGAAATAACGACGGAGGGGTCAGGAGCACTTTGGGTGCATCCAACAGATGTGTGTCCTCTTGTTATAGTAGTAAAAGATATTCCAAACAGTTTTCTGCATACACAAGTTATTTTATGACCCATGTTCCAAAACATGAGTCATACTAGTCTCTAAGTGCATGAAGTTTTATTTCCGGTGTAAGACGGAAATAGAATTGCCGGGATTGTGAGAGAGGTGACATCGTTAAGTTTTAATGTTTTGAACGTTAAGGATATAGTTGTAAGACGTAACGAGTTGAGGTTTGATGGAATCGCAATGATTGCTTGAAGAACAAGGTAAAGAAATTTAAATCTACCAGGTGTTATTAAACATGAACTTTATGCTGACTCCAGAGCCCCTGAACAGAAGCTCTACGCAACCCGCCGCACTCTCAAGTATGAAGCGCGTAATCGCTGCTTATTCTGCGGGTGCAATTGTAATATATCGGTCTGAATTATTACTTGAAAGTTATCTCGGACACGTAAATTAGATTTCTCCAAGACAGAGTCATAGCGAATGCATGCCCAAACTTAGAGAGAGAGAACGTTTTAACAATAGGATACTTGACACCCATGTCCAAACCAGGGCATAGAACAAACCTATACTAGAAAGGCAGTGTAGCGTAAAACGTGATTAATAATCATGTAACCATTAGCGTCTGAAGTGTAATATATTGTAATAAGCGAAGCATTGCCGGGTTCACTAGTAGTATAATAAATTGAGAGCTGAGTTTGTGAAGAGAGACGATAGCTGTTGAAAAACCGGAAAATACTGTGGAAACGAATCACATGTATTACTGAAAACAGTTATATTATGTCCTTATAATGGAGAAGTTCGTCTCTCCAATCCGTAACTTTAAAAGTTTCTACCATAGTATTGCATTAGAGGTGGAAACAATTATTAGAAGATATGAAAAATAGTCTTACAACAGTATTTTAATCGTAGTAAAACAAAGAGAGCCACTAAACCGTCCAGTTGTTTACGAGATCCAAATCTCAAAGAACATACACCCAAAGATAAGAAAGAAACAGAAAAACCTCGAGCAAGCAGAATAAAAAAATTGCCAGAAAGGATTCAAAAGATTCCAACGACGAAAGGAACCCTAAGACTCGTGTTCTCCAATCTCTAAACTTTTGCAAGTTTCACGAAGTTCGAGGATTCCTAGCCTAGATCAACGCCTGAACCGCGCGAAGGGGGAGGGGGGCGTTGCGGTTGTGACTGCGAGGGAGAGATTAGTGAAGCAGGTCTCTGTGGCGTGCGGCGGGGCGCGGCGGGGCGCGGCGGGGCGCGGCGGGGCGCGGCGGGGCGGGGTGGAGCGCTGCGGGATGGGCCAGCGGGCGCGGGCGGAGGGCGGGGCGGACGCCGCAGAGGCTCGTGGAGGGGGCCACAGGCTCGATATCCGCGCGCGCGCTACCGCCGTACGGACGCGCGTACGGACGCGCCACGCCCTGCGTACACACGCCACGCACACGCACACGCACACACATACACATACGCACGCTGGCACAAGCGTTGTCGCCGCGCCGCGCGCGGTGCCTGGCAGTGGCCCCATTGCGAGGTGCGGGGGCGGAGCGCGGGAGCCTGGCAGGGTCAAGTAGACGGAGAGAGTGGCGAGGCCTGTGTCCGGAGAGAGGACAACACCGAGGCGCGAGACAGGGAAGACAAGCAGGACAATAGAAATGGCGGGCTTGTAGCGACGTGTGGGGCGGGGTGATTAGCACAGAATGAGTGCCACGCGAAGCGGTACGAGGTGCGGGGAGAGGCATGAAGTGGGGTGTGGCACAGAGCGGGGTGTGGAGTAAGACGGGAGACAGACTGAGGAGTGGAAAGGAGGGAAGGAAGACAGGATACAGCGGTGAGGGAAGTGGCACCAGGAGCAAAAAGTGGGGCGCCGAGCGGGGCGTAGAGCGGGGCGTAGAGCGGAGCGTAGAGCGGAGCGTAGAGCGGAGCGTAGAGCGGAGCGTAGAGCGGAGCGTGTAGAGCGGAGCGTAGAGCGGGGCATAGAGGCGGGGCGTAGCGCGGGGCGTAGAGCAGGGCGTAGAGCGGGGAGCGTAGAGCGGGGCGTAGAAGCGGGGCGCGTAAGCGGGCGTAGAGCGGGGCGTAGAAGCGGGGGCGTAGAGCAGGGCGTAGAGGCAGGGCGAGAAGCAGGGCGTAGAGCGGGGCGTGGGAAGCAGGGCGTAGAGCGGGGGCGTAGAGCAGGGCGTAGAGCAGGAGGGCGTAGAAGCGGGAGCGTAGAGCAGGGCGTAAAGCGGGGCGTAGAGCGGGGCGTAGAAGCGGGGCGTAAGAGCGGGTCATGAGCAGGGTCAATGAAGCGAAGGGCGTAGAAGCAGGGCGTAGAGCAGGGCGTAAGAGCGGGGCGTAGAGCGGAGCGTAGAGCGGAGCGTAGAGCGGGAGCGTAGAGCGGAGCGCAGGAGCGGGAGCGTAAAGCGGGGCGTAGAGCAGGGCGTAGAGCGGGGCGTAGAGAGCGGGGGCGTAGAGCGGGGCAATAGAGAGCGGGGGCGTAGAGCGGGGCGTAAAGCGGGGCGTAGAGCAGGAGCGTAGAGCAGGGCGTAGAAGCAGGGCGTAGAGCGGGGCGTAGAAGCAGGGCATGAGCGGGAGCGTAGAGCGGGAGCGTAAAATGAGACGTAGAAGCAGAGCGTAGAGCAGGGCGTAAAGCGGGGCGTAAGCGGGGCGTGGGAAGCGGGGCGTAGAGCGGGGCGTAGAGCGGGGCGTAGAGCGGGGGCGTAGAGCGGAGCGCAGGGAAGCGGGGAGCGTAAAGCGGGGCGTAGAGCAGGGCGTAGAGCGGGGCGTAAGGCGGGGCGTAGAGCGGGGCGTAAGAGCGGGGCGTAGAGCGGGGCGTAGAGCGGGGGCGTAGAGCCGGGGCGTAGAAAAACCCCAGGGCGTAAACGGGCGAAAGTAGAGCCAGGGGCACAATAAGCGGGGGCGTAGAGCGGGGCGTAGAGCGGGGCGTAGAGCAGGGCGATGGCCTTGGGGGGACGCGCAGAGAACGCATGGAGATGAAGAGGAGCGCAGAGTCATACGGGCGAGGCAAGAGGGCTGTAGGCGGGGGCCGGGTGCTCAGGCAGGCCAGGAGACACGCGGCCGCGCCACTAGAACACGAGTTCGAGTGCGGGCGAGGTCAGGGAGCGGTGCGGAGGCGGGTAGTCGCGAGGCTGCGACGGGAGCGGCGTGGCGTAGCGTGGGGTGGGGCAGTGTGGGGAGGCGGGGGAAGGTTCGAGGGCGGGTCGCGTACTGGATGCGTTGCTCGGGGGCCTGCGCTCCTCGAATGCTCCCAGGTGGCCCGAACAGTCGAACGGCCGTGGGCGCACCGCAGCACAACTGCGGCGTCCAAGCTGGGAGTGAGAACTCCATTAGAACCTCACTTTTGGACGAATTTTTGAATAATGACAACACAACATGGTATAAAACACTGAGTGAACCTATCAGCAAAATGGCATACAAACAATCTCCTTAAATTTATGTGCATTGAAATGCCATTTCCTACATGAGGTATTAAAATGACCAACACATTGTAAAAATAGAGAATTTCCAAGGGAATAAGATAAGTGACCCAATATCTTCCTTTTTCTTCATTAATAATAAGTAACGTGGAGGTCACTTATGTGAAGCTAATTGAAGACATCTGGCATTGTTTCGCGGCAATATTAAAAACCTTCAATTGTTTTGTATAACTGTATATTTTGTTCAATTGTTTTATGCAGACCTACAATGGCGGTAGGTAGCGATGATTTTAGTTTGATATTCTCTCTCCCAAAATTCTGAATTTAATTCCCTATTGAGATGTGTATGCATGCTCGTTTACTCCATGCTCATTTTAAAACAAAATGAAATAGTGTATCGACTATTCAATAGAAATTTTTGTTGAAGGACATCTAATATTGATTGAATTAAAGATGACAGGCTATTCGTAATCTGCTTAAAAGAAAAATAATACGACTGCATCTTAATGAGTGGACAGAAAATCAGCACAAGATTCTAACAGAGAATCGAATCGAAGATCGTAAAATGATTATATGCATTGTCAAATATAAATAAATTTCTCAAAATCACAGCCAACATAGTCACTCTAAACCCCCTACCAACATGTCTTGCTCTCGTATATCATCATAAAGTTTTCGTAAGAAGATAAGGGATGCGAGTTACTTCCAAAAACTTGATAAACCTCCAGTATTACATTGACTACAATGTAAAGGAGAAAGTGTCCGATCTTAGATATCGAATATATCTGAATTTTCTGAGCTGTTGAATTAGGTCTTGTATGCCCAATTCTTCAGTTTCTGTGGCATATATAAACATGCAACCTCTCACTTTTATATAAAATATTAATGTTTTCAAAACAAAAATACAATAATCTGTTATTTTCTAATTCAATTTGTTTACCAGGATATCCTCCTGTCCTTTATTATTTTGGCAACTCATTTCAGAAACCACTTTTGCATGCTCACGCACTGCAGTCTGGTCGACAACGCCCTTTTCCCCATACATCCGCCAGCGCAATACGTTGCGCGGCTAATTATAGATGAAGCATTATTTGTGTGTGTGTGTCCTGTCGCCACCCTATTGCGGGCTGACCTCTACGCGGACACAAATACGAGGCTATGCTGTTTGCGGCGGAGGATTTCCCAGTTTGGCGCAGAATACTGCTGTTACTACACATCGACGCATTTTGCCCACTGAAGAATTCGCAAAGGATACCCCCGGATAAGATGGCAAAAAGGCATTGACATATAAGTGTCTGCATTATAATTCTAACATAAAAATATTTTTGAAAGGCTTCTTAGCTTCCGTCCCACCACCCACACCCGTCTACAGCCGAAAACCTGTTTTTATTCATTTTCATGCTTTTCGGCAACTTAACACTATTTTATCTGACTGAAAAAATATTGTAAATAAGTAAACAATTTATCCTATCAGAAAAATATTTTTTTATATTTTCTGATACCCAAATTCAAACACAAAAAAGTTTTTTGAAAAATAATAACCAAAAATAATTTTGATTGTGTCTTAAAACCATGGAGCAGGCTCGTAAAAAATCTCAAACGTTCCTCTCACAGTTTATTATAAATTTTTATACATTGTTGTAGCACCCAATAACATTTTGATTTTGAAATTGAGTTACAAATTATCATTTTTTTTAAATTTTCCTTTGCGTAAGCATATCACACGCTAAGATACTTTGGTAGTTTATGAGAAAATATTTTGGTCGCAAGTCAAGGATAAGTGGAGGACATGTGGGGAAATCAAGGGGGACAGGTTGAACCCGGATTTGTCAGGACTGTTTTACGTGTCTTAGAACATCGACTCAAGCACGAAAAAACTTACAACTTCATCTCTGAACACTTGTAAATTTTTTCACATTTTTTTAATTGCTGGGCCATATTTTTTAGAAAACGTAAAGCTTTTGTAGTCAAGAACTTGGCTGCTCGGTAGACGCCGCGTTCTAGGTACCTGCGACCTTCCTCCAGAAGTAAAGAGCACAGAATTTCGTCTGAAACGTTGGTAACTCTGTTTAGGGCATCGCATCTCCCAAACAGCTACATAGGTACTGACTCCGGCAGCGGAATCCTACGCTCTCACATTTGTAGACTAGAGAAAAAGTTTCTTCCTTACCTAAGTATTTATTCTTGTATACGTATAAATATTTGCCATCCGGACTCTGCGAAAACTCTTGTCTTTTGTAAATAATAATTGTATGAAAACTGAAAATTGATTTAATGTAGCACCCAACCGCAAACACTCATCTCCCAAAATGTGATTTACAGAGTTAGAGATCCGGTGATGTGCGAGAAAACCCATTCCAATATTACTGAGCATTGAGATAAAAATTCACTGAAAATAAAATAGTTTCTTTTAATTTTATCGCAAAAGACCATTTCGGGATTTTCCTTCAATTTAATTTTGCATTGATTCTGTCTTCTCTTGTCTGTCTACCCGTGATATGGAGAGGAGGCACCAAAAAGAACTAAATATACAAAATTGAAAAAAAAGTACGATCAAAAAAATATTTTTTTGTAGAATACTGCCTAAGAATATAAATCCGGATGCAACCTTTCCCCCTTGATTTCCCCTCTGTCGCCCATCTATCCTTTACCTGCACCCGAACTGTCCCTCATCATTTCCCCATTTGTCATTTACCCGTCCTCCAAAACACGGCATCTTCAGAATTTACTTGTCCTCAAAAAAAGTTGTCCCCAATAGAGAAGCAAACCTAGGGTAAAAGGCGTAGGAGGCCTAGGTACATCCGAGTTATTCGGGATTATAATGTGAGTTGCAATAATCTTCTTTTTCCCTTTTTCTTTTTGTTGACATTTTTTAAAATTATTTGTATTATTTGACATTACATTGTTCAGTTTACATATTAACTGTGCAAATGTTTGATAGTCTTAATCTATCGTATACTAACTTTAACTTAAAATTATACACATTACAATTATTTTAAAAAAGTATAGCGGGAGAGAAAGCAGGAATCACCTCAGATAAGTTTTATTCCAGGTTTGCGAACATTTTATAGAATGAGTGAAGTGGATATCTATTATTAATTCTTGTTGGATAATTGGGGGTTTTGCCCAGTTTATAGGAGGATGATGCTTGTATTTGGGGAAGGTTTGTACAGAAATTGTGTGCGAGAGAGGCTATTTGATTTTTTTATTGTGTTTATGTTCAAATCATTATGCAGTTGATTGTTACTGATGAACCAATGTGCTTTTGTGATTAATCTTAAGATTTTATTTTGAATCTCTTGCATTTTGTTTAGGTTTGTATTGGCAGCGTTGGTCCAGATGGGGCAAGCATAAAGTAGAGTCGGCCGGATTATTGATTTGTAGAGTAATAGTGCATTAGATGTGGAGAGGTGACTGTGTTGATTCAGTAAGGGTCGTAGTTGAATTAGTTTAGTTTTGGCTTGCTGAGTTTTTACCTCTATATGTTGCTTCCAGTTGAGTCGAGTATCGAAGTATAAGCCCAAGTATTTTATTGTTTTGTTTGTTGGTGTCCAACTGATGGTGTCGTTATTTATGAAGAGTGGAAGACGGTGAGTGAATGGTTTTAATGTAAATATTTTTGCTACAGATTTTGTTGAGTTCAACTTTATTTTCCAGATATTAGCCCAATTTGCAAGTAAATTTAAATAATTTTGAAGTTGTGTTTGAAGAGTTGTTAAAGAGTTCCCTGAGATGTATAGTGCAGTGTCATCGGCAAATTGAGCAGTGTTTATTTGTGTTGAAATAATAATATCTGCGGTGTATATATTGAACAACAAAGGGGAAAGTGGTGAACCTTGGGGAACCCCAGCAGCAATTTTCCTTGGATTAGAACAGTAGCCTTCGACTGACACCGAAAAAGTTCTATTTGTGATACAGCTAAGGATAACAAATAATATATATTTGGGTGTACCTATTGAAATTAATTTAAAATAGAGAGCTGGATGCCATATTCTGTCGAATGCCTGCGAGATGTCTACAAAAGCAGCTATGGCATGTTGTCCCTTTTGGAATGCAGTGTGAATGTGTTCCGTAAGCCTTAGTAGTTGGTGGGTGGTAGAGTATTGTGATTTAAAGCCGAACTGAGGTATACTGTTTGTTTTCTTGATATGTTTGTTCAATCTGATGAGTATTAATTTCTCTAAGATTTTTGACATTATGGGTAGCAGGCTGATAGGTCTGTAATTTTCTGCATTTGAGTGATTCTTGTTTGGTTTGGCTATTGGGTGAATGACCGAGTGTTTACATATTTGAGGAAAATACCCAGTTCTCAAAATATAATTTTGAGTAAATATTATTTAGAAAGGCAATAGTGTTCTCCGGTAGATTTTTTAAAATTATTGTATTGATCCGATCGTGGCCTGGTGCTTTTTTATTTGGTATATCCTTTATTATTTTTCTTATTTCATTAGGGGATATGAATTGTATTGGGTTGGGTTGGGTACATTATATAGGAGAGCATTGAACATTTTCAGAATTTCATTCTGTTTGGGATCTTTAGGAGAATTGTTGGGGGTAAATGTGTCAACAAAGTGGGAGGCTAGTACTTCAACCTTTTCCCTTGGGGAGTATTATTTGGGTAGTATGTTGCTAATGGGGGAATATTTGTTATTTTTTTAAGAGTTTCTTGGTAAATTGCCGTAGTGTATTGTTTTTAGTACTTAAGTTATTGATATAGAAATGGTATTTGTCGCCTTTGCGAAATTAGGTATATTGTTGGTTTGAGGTAGTATTGGAAAATTTGTTATATTGAATTGCGGGGGAATAGGATTGTCCCTATGTCTAACATTTGGATTATTTCTTTTACTTTCCAACATTTTTCGATAGTATGGACATTCTACTGATCTGAGGTCAGCCCTATGCTTCCCTAGACAAAGTTTACAAGTTGGGGGGGAGTTCTTTTGTTCACAGTTTGCTGATAGGTGGTCACCTGCACAAAACACGCACGAAATTGTATGATTACAGTTGTTATTACTGTGTCCAAAGTCTAAACACTGGTAACATTGAAGGGGGTCTTTGGATTTCTTTCTTTTTTCTGGTTTCACTATGTTATTACCTATTTGTTTTATTTCTAGAACATCCTCGATTTTGTGAGATCCATCAAAGTCTACTGCCACTACTGGTATGGGAGAATTGTTTTTGTATATTCGAGTAACTTTTGTAGCAGAATTGAATTTGCTGATTTTCAACGTTTGTAACAAAAATAGGTGGGATTTTATATTCTTCACTTAGAACCTCTGGGATCTCTTCGTTTAACCAACTAAATCTGTTTTTGAGTTCTACATTGTACTGACTTTGTAAGTTTGACCCTGCCGAAGGCTGACTGTCTGTGGTTACACGTTTCAAGTCTCTGTTATCACTGTCGTTATCTCTGGCTCGCTTTCCTTGCGACATTACCTTGTTCTTATACAGTTGCGTTGAAGCGGCAGTCTGTTGTAACTGTATTTGTTCCTCGGGCTGGCCTGATAATCCGGTCCCGAATTGGTTGTTGATGCTTGCATTTGGTTGAAGATGGTACAGAAAGTCGGAGTATTCCATGCTGTCCGTGGAGTTCACTTTGCCTTCGTCGGGGACCACATCAGATGAACCTTCCGTATATCGAATTTAAAGCTTCGCTGACCATTCGCCCTGTGCTGGATAAATCAATGTTGTTCATTCAACTACTAAAGCACTAGTAGTGAATAAATGCGACCACTAAATACTGTTTCGTACACTAAGTCACCACTGTTTTCTGAAGTTGGAAGCGATGTTGAATTACACTTTCACACTAAACGATTCTAGCTGCTGGTAGCGGAGCGACTGCTCTGGCTCGCAGCTGAAGCGAGTATGCATGACATAATCTGAAAACTTATTTTTTTCTTCTGAAATATTTTCGATGTAGGATGGGGGTAATTCACTATCCACCAGTATCACACTTTCAAGGTTTTGTGTCGATGTGTTTCTTATAAACTGTCAAAAGCTATCGTCTTTACTTAGTGTATGATATACTTATGCAAACAAAAGATTAAAAAAAGATTTGTTAATAAATTCCAAAAGCAAAATATTACATGGTGCTACAACAATGTATACAAATACTTATGCAAAAGGCATTATGCTAACCTGTATAAACTACTTATGCAAATAAACACTAAAATAAATGCACAGAACTGTTGCAGTCGTTTTTGAATTATATTTTAAGTCAAGGTGATTAAAGGCGGGAAAATGATTTTTATTTTTTAACTGCACCCCAGCTGTTGATAAAATCTGAAAAAATTTTCACAACAATTTGTGTTTTCAGAGGAACGCTTGAGATTTTTTCGAGCCTGTTCCATGGGTTTAAGATACGATAAAAATTATTTTTTGTTATTTTTTTCAAAAAAAAATTTTGTTTTGAATTTGGGTCGGAGATGATATTAAAAAATATTTTTCTGGTAGTATAAATTGTCATCTTATTTACCATATTTTTCAGTCATATAAAATAGTGTTAAGTTGCCGAAAGAAATTAAACTTAAAAAAGTAGGTTTTTGGCTGTAGAGGGGTGTGGGTGGTGGGACGGAGGCTAAGAAACCTTTCAAAAATATAATTTTTATGTTAGAAATATAATTCAATCCCTTAATTTCATTTGGATAAGGGAAACTTTTTACCATCTTATCCGTGGGTACCATTTCTGTGAGAATCCCACATCTCAAACAGTTATCACTAAATAAGTGTCCATTACAGTGGCGACGCCCTAGCCCATTTTCTTGACGCGTTACAATAAACTCCAAATTGAAAAGCAATCATCTAAGATGTAATTGTATTATATACAATTCAGAAAATTAATTTGAATTTTTCTGAATTTGAATTATATTTTTCAAATTCATATCCTTGAAAAATACAACTTTACACAGTAAATGTACTCACCAATACGTGATACTTAAGAAACTCGTATCAAGGAGTAATCATATCAAACAAATGCAAATTATCATTTATAAAATTCCTTTTAACCTGCGTAACTTGAAGAATGTCTTGCTTTTCAGCAATGGCATATTTCCTGGGGAGTATCTAGATATGGAACTTCAGAATTTCACTAAGAACCACCGCGATCTCGAAAGGCATGATTCCGGAAATGAAGTCGGAAGTTGTACGGAAGCCGAAAGATAAGTTTGCCTGCAAACCTGATGAAACACGGAAAGAGATCAACCGTCTGATGAGGAAGCGGCCTCGAAGACCTTCTAAACTCCATAGAGAGCGCGCGCAGAAGCATTGGAAGGTCTATGGTTTCACCTCCCGTTTTCTCCACCAGAGCATCCCCTCACGTCGCTTCCCTAATTGAGTTACCAACTGCTACGGAGCTCGAGTTTGTCAGAGCGGCCATTTTGGAGTTTTCGTCGCGCGCTCCGGATTTGCAGAGCTTTCTGTTCTTCATTTAATTCCCAATACAAACAACTCATCACTTCTCGTTTTGTTTCCCCTCTTCTCGAAACAGTCGTAGGCATCTTCAAATTCTATACGTGTGAATATGAATGACACTAAAATGAAAGTACAAAATGGCAAATAAAAATATTCATTCTTCACTACGTAACTATAATAAATTAACTATTCACTATTCAGGGTCATCAACTATTCGGTTGACAATAATCTAAATTATAAACCCTATCGCGAAATTAATGATGGAAGAATGAATATACAAGGGCGAGAAAATATTGCCAAATTCACTCAAACTTCCGTAAAGAAGCAAATACGTACTATCAATTTTATTTCATAGGGGTAATGTCTCATCATTATCCATCTGCCTTATGTGTTTCACGTAGACCTATTATTCTTTAGTTTACAAAAAGAGCAGCAATACAAAGAAATGAAGCAAACAGAAGAGTCACACTGAATAAATTAACACAGTTTTATTTCTACTACAACTCATGGGAATATAGTGCACTCAAATTTCCATTTGTGGTAGTACAAGTCGTACTTTTAAAGCAATTGATTTGACACTGACAAAAATAGCACTTCAAACCTCCAGGGAATATTTCGCGCCCGCTTCGTTGTAACAAACTTTGTATTAACATATTTTTTACTAATAAATAACGTTTCTATGAATTTGAGAAACCACGTTGTTCTCGTCAATTTTACCATATTTTTGCCTGTGCATCATAATTAACTCAATGAATATAACTCATCAGAAAGACAGTGATTCTAACATTTCTTTTTTAAACCAATTCAAATTTACTAAGGTAGTACCTTTAAATTGAAGAGAAAATGGTGAATAATGATTTTCATGAGACCACTTTAAGATATTAACATTTTCAGGGTACGGATGAGTCATGAAATCCATCTGTGTGGTGATCAGCAAAAAAATATCCAACGATTTCGACGCCAGGCGATGATTGAACGCCATGTGGCGTCCAATGGAAATTAATCATTAACGATATCAACGCTATCATCATTGACGAGACAGACCATTAAATGGCTCTGATTTGAACTCAAAGTACAGTCGGCGTTGCGCAATAAAGAAACGATATGTATGACGGACGTAGCTTCACAGCTAAATAACATTTAAAAACAATGTATGTACTGTTATTGATGGACAATAAAAACATGCACTTTGAGAATATGAATATGAATCCATGCTAGAATTGAACTGTTTGACTTTACTATTTTCTAACTCTTATTTTCAAATATCAAGAAATCGTAAGAAAATAGCTGCGTTTGAGATTCTGTGGTACAGTGAGTCAAAAGTCTTCACTGCACAATTATCAGAACAACGTCCTTACTATTCACTTCTCAGAATGACAGTATTTCTATGATAAATGTGAATGGATTATCGACAATTTCTTGGGGCAGTTCGAATAAAAGCAATTTTTGGGTGTTGCAACATTCAAGAACTAAAAAAGTACTGGGAACTAGTCTGGTTCAGCGTTCCTGAAATCATTACTCTAAAGTAATTGTCGATGCCCCATTGCCCTGAAGTTCAAATCAATCGCCCTCATTTTTGGGCCGTATCTACATTCCCGTGGTGTCGTTCATTTTCGTTTCATTTGCCTAACGAGTTTAAGCACCGTTTCTGAAGGCGGTCGACGTAAGCAAACTCTGATCCATTGAATAATTTAGGCAAGAACAACTTTGGCGGTATGAAGCAAACGAGGTAAGACAATGCGAGAACATTATCATGCAAATAAAGTTTCGTTTCGAGAAGTCGAGCAGTCGTGCCACATGAAACGTCTCGTGACAAGAAAAATGTTCTTTCTTGAGAATGACACCTCAACCGCACTTCTCCACTCAGTACCATTATTCAGTTATATTCCATGTTCATAACAACTTCTCCGAATTGTAGAAGTAGATCTAATATTTTAACTACTTTTTCATTTTAATCATTATTGCGTCAACAATTTTATAAAGTCAACTTGTTCACTTTAGGCGAATCAGATCTCATTTGGTTTCTGAATCCTGCAATCGTACTTACGTACTTCGTAGAACCAATATACATTTACTTCTCTTCATTCATGTCAATAATAAAGTTAAGAAACACCATGTGTTTTTGTGCAGATATACCAGCTGAAACAAGTGTGCATCTTGAAAACTCTCGTCTGGTAAATTGACGTTTTTTATGTAGAGAATGTTCGAGATATAAATGATATCATCTTGCTAAACACATTCTAAATACGTGCAGATGTGAAATTCTCATATATTCTACAAGAATACCACTGCACGCTGAAAAATTGCTTTTTATCTATCTAGAAATATTAAAATAACCTTTAATATTTTATTAATAGTTTTAATTACTAATAGCTCTAAATTACTGCACAACTCATAGTATCAAGTTTTTATTCGACCATAAGAAAATATTTTTAAGAATAAAACTCCACTTGTTTCCAGGAAACGAAAACGTTCCGTCCTAGCAATTTGGTTGCACGTTGAGCGCATCTGAAATTTAACCGAAAAACTGTCCTAACAGATTAACGTCCTTGGACTTCCGTCCGTTGCGACGGACGCTTGAGAGGAACACCTGCCACTCAGCAGATTCAATTACAAGAAGCAAATTCCTTGTGTCCAATGAGCGCTAAGAGTGGCCCTTCCCTGAAGAGAAACGCTGGCGGACACGCGTCGCCGCGCCGGGGAATCCCCTGCGCCGGAGGGAGGGGCGCCCCGAGCGTTGCCCTTCCTCGCGGAGGCCGCGCGAACTCCCGCGAAACCGGGCCACATGATTATTCATACGCCCCAACTTGCGCCCGCCCGCCCGCCCGCGCGCGCGCGCTAAAACTCGCCAAGTGACGGCGGCGCGGCGCCGCAACTTTCCATCGAACTTGCGCCGCGCGCGCCGAAGATTAGAGGCGCAAAAGTGCGAGCGGGGACTTCCGGCGGCGGTGGCGGCGCCGGCGTCAGCGATGGTGGCGGTGGTGAGGATCCCGGTGGCGATGTGACGGTGGGGCGGTGTGACATTGGAGCGTTGAGGGCACGGTGGGACGATATGGCGGTGGGGCGGAGTGGGAGTAAGGCGGTGAAAGGGTGGGATTGTGTGACGGTGGGGAGGTGTGACATTGGAGGCACGGTGGGGTGATGTGGCGGTGGCGCGGGATGGCAGTAAGGGGGGTGAACGAGTGGGATTGTGTGACGGCTGGACGGTGTGACATTGGGAGCACAGAGGGTCTATATGTCGGTGGGGCGGGGTGGTAGTAAGGCGATGAAAGGGTGGGATTGTGTGACGACGGGACGGTGTGACATGGGGAGCACAGTGGGGCGATGTGACGGTGGGGCGGGGTGGCAGTAAGGGAGTGAAAGAGTGGGATTGTGTGACGGCGGGACGGTGTGACATTAGGGGCACAGTGGGGCGATGTGGCGGTGGGGCAGAGTCGCAGAAAGGCGATAAAAGGGTGGGATTGTGTGACGGTGGGGCGGTGTGATATTGGAAAGTTGGGGGCACGGTGGGCGATGTGGCGGTATGGGCAGTGCGGTGCGGTGGTGCGGTGACGGGGTGCTGGGGCGGGCTGACTGAGCGGTGGACGTTGCGGCGCTGTGTGGCGAGGCAATGTGGGGACGGTGACGGAGGCGTCGAAAGCTATGCCATGTTGTGGGGGTAGTGAAGATGGTAGCAGCGGCATTGGTGGAGGTAGAGGAGGTGAAACCGTTGGCAGCAGGGTGCCTTTGCTTGCACACACGTACACCACGATTTAAGTCAGGATTAACGACTCTGCACAGCGAATCAGCGAGGCTGTGACCTTGAAAACAAAGGGTTGGACATCAGAAAGATAAACTCAAATCTTTCAGTTTAAAAGAATGGCCTTTGAAATGAAATGAAATAAAATATACTATTAAAAAGATCTATACATTCCTCGCATCTAGTAATAAAGTTTAAATAATTTTAATTAAGTTTGAATAATAATAATAATAATAATAATAATAATAATAATAATAATAATAATAATAATAATAATAATAAACTGAACGAAGAGGCTCAGGGCCAGCGCGGTGACTTCGCAGTCGGAAAGCCCTGTTTGAATCCCCAGACCGGCCATCCTGACCAGGGTTTTCGTGGTTTCCCACGGTCAGACAGGCGAATGCTGAGATGTTTCAAAAAGGCCACGATCATCTCTCATCATCATCCTATCAACTCATAATTCATAATTAAGAGCTTAACAACATTGTCTTACCATGGGATACAGCCGAAAAGCGTATCCTCATTATGGCACGATAATCTCTTTCCGAGATAGAATATGACCCGGCTGCGGAAAAGAATGTGTAGAGTGGTCAGAAATGGCCAATACCCAAAACAACAACAACAACAACAACAACAACAATAATAATAATAATAATAATAATAATAATAATAATAATAATAATAATAATAATAATAATAATAAAATGTTATGATATTTTCATAACCTCTGAAAGCTTCGGATTTAGAACTGCGTTTGCTCTTGCTGCGTTTAAAAAAACATGACATAATTTTGAGTCTACGAAGAGCTGAAATCCAAAACGAACTCGTGTTTTGGAACTACTACTTTTCAAAGACGTTTGATACCATTTCGTTTGTGGATCGGGCATCGAAGGAATTTTCTCAACTTTATTGCTCAGAACATAAGAGTTTCCATTGCAAAAGGTAATAATTTAGTAATGAATTGGTCTGAAGTAATTTTGCTAATAGGAAAAAATATTCAAATAGTCATAAAATTAATGATTAGAAATGAAATTTTCTGATCTGTTCATTAAGAATCACGTAGATCTTTTATTACATTATCTTTCAGAATATGAGTTACGTAGAACAAATTAAATAAACCGATGTAGTTTCCGGAAAATCTGGATTGCTGCGAGGTTTCCTTTTCAAGCTACGGATTTTTTGTCTTTACAAAACCGGGGAGTTTGAAAAACATGAAGGTTTCTAGATATTTTCAACTTATTGAAATATTATTTATCGATGTTTGACTTTATATTCAATTTTACAGAAGTAATTATACTTTTTAAAATAAATCCCAGTTATCCCGAATTACTTATGAGAAAAGGAATCAACGAAAATGTTTTCCCTTATGCCCCCTCTACTTTCCAAAAAGAGTCCATTTAATTGAAACCACGCACAATCTGACTTTATCCTTTAGTTCGTAAAAGTTTGAAGTTGTTAGAAGTTTTCTTATAAATCATCTATTAAAAATGCCTTACGACCATACAACTCTTGTTATCTCAGTTTCATCGGTTGAAATTGATCACTTCCAACTACATTCAAATCACAACTGTTAATATCTCGTCATATTTCCGAAAAAGAGGCAAGTGAATGAAAAAGTGAGTGAAAAGTGTCAAACTGAAATTTCGATTGGAATGATTAAGTTGCAATTCTCTGTTCACAAAACGCTGATATCAATCATGATAATTAAATTAACCAATTAACGCTCAACATAATTTTGCGCCTACTACGCTATCTCTTTGCCGTCGCTTCCGCACGCTTAGTCATTGTTGGAGATTTTTTGGTAGCATGTTTTTGCAACTTTTAGTGCTACACCATTGTTATGTTGCTAAATTACACTAGTAGAGCGCTCCAAAGCGTCAATCGTTTGTTTTATGAGCATTTTTTAGTAGTAAAACTGTTATACCTTAACTGCAAATACCCCGACATCAGTGTGAACCAACCACCGTTTTTTACGCCGGCCTGTCCCTCCGATTTAGCTACACGCATAAAGCAACCTAGCACGGTTTTAGATGAAGATTCGAACTAATACAAAGCATGAATACTGGCCATCTCCCGCTTCTTTTCAATAAGAGAGTGTATTTAATCGAGATCACACACAATCTTATTTTATATCAATTTAGTTTACAAGTGTTTGAAGTTGTTAGAAGATTGATTATAAATCATCCATTTAAAACACTTACGATTTTATATATCCCATCATCTTATTCCGTTTTCATCAGTTGGAATTTACCATATCTAACTACATTAAAATCACAACAATTAACATCCCACCATACTTCTGAAAAAGAGGCAAGTGGGTGAAAAGTGACAAAGAGTGAATTTTCGATCGGAATGATAGGGTTTCAATTCTCTGTTCAAAACGGTGATGTTAATCACGCTAATTAATGTTTACGTGTCTTATTCTGCCAGAGCGTGAACGTCAACGCTTCTTTTAAACTATAAGTGGTTTCCAATTCCGTGGAGTACATGAAAGTTTGGGCTTTATTTTGTCTGACGTATGTCGAGAGATATTTCGCATTGTTTTGGGCCAACAACTAAGATATGTTTACTTCCTTATTTCTAGAATAATGTTCTAAACATGTTCGTTAATTTAACCCTTTATAATAGTTCGGTATCTCACCAAACCTCAATGCTATTAATTGTTTGCATTAATCGTTGTATCTTTATGGCCTAAGAAGAACTCTTAACTTTTTGTGGAGACCCATGAAAACACTTCGCGCATGAAAGAAAACTGGATGATTTACCAGAAATTAGAACAATTTTACGGACCACGATCCCTAAAGAACAAGTTTGTGCTATGTGCGTCTTTCGCTTAAGCCAGAAAATCAGCCCAACAAAGTATTATTCTAACTCTAAAGAACTTGAAATATGCTAACGGTTTTCTTTGAAATAAATATAAAAAATGCACATAAGAATAACAAAAAAGTTGCATTTTCTACTTCCAACTTCTCTGAGGCTGTACAATGCAATTTCATGAATTTACTAAAAATACTAGATAATTTTATTTTTTGATTTCTTCCAAAATAAGATAAAATTATTCTTCAATTTGAATGGAATGAAAAGTTGTTTTTTTCCTTGCGACTCTGTATTTCTGTTATTTTGTGTTTCTTGGAGTGTTCGCGCTATTTTGCGACGCAAGTAGTTTCTCCATTGTTTCGAACATTGTACAGTGGACAATCGAAAATGTGATTTTGGCGGCGGAAACGACGACTTCCCTCTGCTTATTTATTTAACGTTGTTTTATTACCTAAAGGTGCTCTCCTCCCCCAGGTGCAAAACGTAATTTCACGAGAGAAATTTGGTATGTAAGTAAAAGGCAAAATTTATTGATCTACCGTAGAAAACATTTCCATCACAAATATGATGTAATATTTAACTGTTACATGTAGTCGCTGAAACGTTATATCACTGGCCTAAAATCCGCAACTGCGGTAATTAGTTCCGTAAGTGTAGTGCACGTTTTTCATCGGGAGGTGAAAGTGATCTTCCCCCACTGAATGGCGAGATCCGGCTCCGACCTACCGTCGACTAGCGGGGTTCAACCCAATCAGGTATCTCCCACCAGCGGGGCACCGCCCCATCCGGGACAAGTTCTAAGTCCCCGAACGGTCTCCCGGAATATGTGGTAGTGTAGTGCATGTTAGTGTAAGTGTATGTAAGGAGAGAGGATAGGACAAGGAAGAGGAAAGAAAGATCGCGCGCGGTCCGTCGCCCGTTTGTTAGGGTTCTGCTCCGGCATTCACCTGATGTTGATCGAAGAAACAACAGAAAACTACCGATCAGAGCAGCCGGCTCTAGAATTCTCCTCCAGACAGCGACTGAATTCGACCTAGCTGAACAAGCTAGTATCCAAAATCCTGCCGCCGTCGGGACTCGAACCTAGGACCTCCCGCTCAGTGTCACTGCAGTGACATCAGTTGACGTCTGGAGAATTCTAGCGGCCGGATGCTTTAATCAGTAGTTTTCCGTGGTGCCTCCAGTCAATACCATGCGAAATCCTAAACTGTACCTTAACCATCGAGGAAAGAAGATCCTTTCTCTATGCCGTAACAAACGGTCCACGTACTGCCCGGGACCTTTCCTTCCTCTTCCTTATCCTTTCCTCCTCCCCTTACGCACGTACATACATGTACTACTATGTCACTCATACCGCGAGATGAGTCGAGAGCCTAGAGCTTGTCCCACCTAGAGCGGAACAGCGCTGGGGGAGATTCCAAGAGAGGACATGCCCCGCAAGCTGATGTGAAGGTGAACACTGCGTGCCACCATCCAACGGGTCAGGAACACCGCCACCACTCGCGATTATAAAAAGTTCACTACACTAAGGGGACTAATGACTATAGCGGTTGACCTGCTCGGAAACAATCAGCTCGCGACTGACTCTATGAGAACTCCAGAACACTGCTATTGTCATCGTTGGTTTCCGTGTCCATAGTTATCTCCGATCAATTGATTTAAAAAGGAAGATGTGAGAAGAGAGTTCCAGAGCATGCGCGATTTTTCTTTATTTTCTTATTCCCATTCCCCTCATTAGGGACAGTCTACCGTATCTCAGCCCGCAGCCTTCCCTATTGTAACTGGAGCTAATAGATCACGAAATGGGCTGTAGTGCCATAGGAAGAAAACTAGAATAGGCTGCGCAGACGGAATTGCGAAAATGCAGTCAGAAAGTTTTGTGCTTGCTCGAATTTGTTCATGGCCCAATACTAGAGAAAGGAAATAAATCCCAATACACAACTTACTTTGAAAATTGTTCAACTGAACTTATGTTACAGCTATTAGGGAACTCGCGCTTTAATCGTGTAGCTGCTTTTTCTCAAAGACGGTCATTTTGCTCAAAACGACAAATTTACTGTCGGCTAATCCTCTGTCAACGCCGCTCTCGAATCTGGATGTATCTCCAATTGTGTTATCTCCGAGCAACAACGCCACACATGCGTGATGGAGCAACATTGTCTTCCCTCTACACAACGATATGAAATGTATGCAAGTGCTACGGATTGAATATACAAACGATATTATTATAACATTTTTTTTTACATCAAAAGTTAGATTGATTTTACCCCCACTCCTTCTGCTCGGTTTTAAGGACGTTTCTCGTGCAAAAGGGTTAGAATTTGATGTTCTGTCGAAGCCATCTCGATAATATTTGAGAACACTGAATTGTTTTATCCAGTGGTGCACCCATCGGAGGGTGTGCTTCACGAAGATTCAACCACACCTCCAGAAGCCAATGCTACATATAAAAAATAAATATTTTTTTAAT
This sequence comes from Teleogryllus occipitalis, assembly GCA_011170035.1. NCBI lineage: Eukaryota > Metazoa > Arthropoda > Insecta > Orthoptera > Gryllidae > Teleogryllus > Teleogryllus occipitalis. The sequence goes on from BLKR01001404.1 coordinate 282,619, forward strand.
TTTCTATACTAACGAAAGTTATTCAATGTACCAGTTGCTCACGTTATAAATATTAACTATAAATCAACAAATAAAAATACATTGTATAATCAGTGTATATAAAAAATTCTTTACAGAGAAACATCAAGTCGGCTGGACACTAAATCTGTAGCCTCCCTCCCCGGAGGGTATTCTGTGCGCGTCTCAGGTTACACCTAATTACTAGAAAGTTGTAATGTCATAACTGTAACTTTGTCGCAGCAGGAATTATTAGTCCTTGACGAAAGACATCAAGGGTAAGAGCCCAAAATGTAATGCACATTTATTCTTAAAAATAGATTTTATTACATGGGAGCGGTGTTTTTAGTTCAAAATTCAAGTAGTATATGACTTAGTGTAGGGATCACAGAATTTTGAAAACGTGCACAGAATTTACTTCTCCCCATAAACACGTCATACACAGTTTAAACTGTTTTCGACGTAAAATAAATAAAAAAATAAAAACTGTGTGTGGAGCTTCCTCCGGCCGAGGGCTCGGCGACCCGCGAGGCGAGTCGCGTCCATCCACCTCGGCCAGGAAGCCTCGCGGGCAGCGTCTGGCCGAGATCCTATTAGCGCCAAGTGCCCGATTAGGGCGGAGTGTCGGCGACAGGGCAACAGCACAAAGGTTGCGACCGGCGGCGGGGGCGGCGGCGTCGCTGGGGCCGCAAAGGCGCAGATGGAGCGAGCGCGCGGCCTCCGCCGGCCGAGCGGTTCTTCAGAGAGCGAGGGCGCGTAATGCGAGGTTGGGATGGCACGTCATTGGTTATTACGGGACCGCTGGGGAAGGTCAAAAGTGAAGCACGCTGCATTGAGTTCGCCATCGGAGAACAAGGGAATAAAGTGACAATTGAAAAAAGTATAAAAGATAATAGTAATAAACGAAAGAGCAGATCCGCGTCCGCTGTCTGGAAGGGAATTCTAGCGACTCACTGTTCTAATCATGCGTATTTTCCTTTCTCATCCCTGTGCCCTCTTTTCGATACACGTACAAACACACACTTACGCGCACTTCGCTGCCACATACGCTGGGAGCTTAGAGCTCTTTGTCCTGCCGAGGTGGTGCCACCCAGGGGTAGATACATGGAAGATGAACACCGACAAGCTGACATGTAGGTCGGCGCCAAGTCACACGTTCCGGTGAGGGAATAAGAATGCGACCTCCCGGGATATAATATGCACTACACTGACGATATTAATAACCATAGCCGTTGACGCGCCCGGACACGTAAAGCAATCAAGTAATCAATGAATAAATCAATCAACCCGGGTAGTCTCGTCGCTAGATGGGAACGTTCTAAAATAGCTTCCCAAGTAGGATGAACGCCTGTTTGAAGAATCGTGGGTCAGAATTCTCCCTTGGGCTTGTTTAGAAATGTTTGTCGATTTATTTTCTATACTGAGCCTCACTTCTGGGGTTAACAACCATAGTTTGTAATAGCGGAGACAGCTTGAAATGGCTCTCCTTTTCAAATACAAGCAAGTGTCCGTTGTGTGAGAAAGAACAAAAAACATGTCAGTGCGAGGGGAGGCACATGAATCACGGTCCCCAAGTGGGGAAAGTCTGGGAAAAGTATAGTATGTTAGATTGGATCCTCGTGAAGAAACTGTTTTATGAAAAACAGGGGGTGGAGAGAGAGAGAGAGCAAAGATGATAGTTTAAAAAATGTTATTTCTATCTGCAAAATTATATAACTATTTCTTTTGATTTGAGGCTGAGGTTTCTGCCAAAGATGATCGGCGAACAGCTGATGACATATGAAATTATTATTCGTGATTGAATAACGTAGGGGACAAGAGAGAACCTCAATAGCACCTCTTGCGACATCCCTTTATCAAATAAAACTTCCACATGAAATAATTGGAATTCGAATTTCGGTTGGTTGTTAGTGATTCCGGGCACGCCAACTACTGAGGTCATTACTCCCATAAGTATAAGGCATGTTTTCTCCTCAGTAGGAGGCGATTATCTTCCCCCGCAGGATGGCAAGATCTGGCGCCGACCTACCGTCTGCTAGCTGGGTTTCCCTCAACCAGGTATCTCTCACCAGCGGGGCACCGCCCCAGCAGGGCTCTAAGCTTCAGACCGGTCTCTCGGCATGTGTGGTAGTGTAGCGCATGTTAGTGTAAGTGTGTGTAAGTAAGGGGGTAAGAATAGGACAAGGAAAGAGAAGGAAATATTGCGCGCGGTCCGTTTGTTAGGGTACTATACCGGCATTCGCCTGGTGTTGATCCGAGAAACCACGGAAAACTACCGATCAGAGCAGCCGATCTCTATAATTCTCCTCCAGACAGCGACTGAATTCGACCTAGCTGAAAAATTAGTGTCGAAAATCCTGCCGCCGTTGGCACTCGAACCTAAGATTTCCCGGTCAGAGGCACTGCAGTGACATCAGTTGATGCACTGAGCGCCACCTCTCCCGGTTCGAATATCGGAAAGTTAGCGCGTTCACGGTTTCCCCTACCAAATTATGACAATTATGAAGAAGAAGAAGAAGAAGAAGAATGAAAAGGAGGAGGAGAAGAAGAAGAAGAAGAAGAAGAAGAAGGATAAGAAGGAGGAGAAGAAGGAGAAAAAGAATGAAAAGAAGAATGAAAAGGAGGAGAAGAAGGAGAAGGTGGAGAAGGAGGAGAAGGAGGGGAAGAAGAAGGAGGAGAAGAAGGAGAAGGAGGAGAAGAATAAGAAGAAGAAGAAGAAGAAGAAGAATATGAAGAAGAAATTAATTTCAGACAACTCACCTACTCGCCAAGATGTAAACGCGTGGATAAGTTTCACCCTCTTGTTCATGTAAATATTGCACTTGCTCTTATTAATATTTTACCAACTTCTCCCAAACTTATCATATTTACAATATGTAACCAGTATCTTATCCTCTACCAATGAATTAACAAATTATTTCGAATATCGCAAACATATTTTTAAGATGCGAAATACTTATATTCTACACGCATTTAATAGTTATTAAGAGACTTCTTCATTTAGTTGTCTTCTTATGATTTACACCCAAATCAGGAGTTTGTTTTTATATATGATTATGTGTCTCAAAATAATATAATTTTATTTAATACGGCCTCGCAACACGATGATCTCTACTATTGTATTCGGCACTATACATAAATAGATTCATTCTAACTCGACTCTAAAAGTTCTTTTATGAAGTTCGAAAAAAGTTTAACTTCATAATATTGTGTTTCTAGTATGATACTGATTTCGAAATGTTACCATTTTAGCAGTATACTGTGAAATATACTCCTGACCATTATTATGTGCATTTAAATAAAGCCCCCAGAACACAATTCGATAATTGAAAAATACAGTCATACTTCAGCATTATCTATAATACAACGCGACAATCATTGCATGTCGACAATACTTCAAACCCGTGTTAAAGCGAGAGCGGTACTTCTGTGTCATACGACAAGTTTGCCAGAGTATTTGGTTATTTTACGTAACGATCTCTATTGCGTACTCTGTACCTATACCACTAAAACGTAGTACCGTGTCGTTTTCATTCTAGTTCTCAAGAACAAAAATATCTTTCATTTTTGCTTGGTTTTTCAGTACATAGAATTTATCTCAAATTCAATAATCAAGATTTATTTTTGTGGAACCACTAGCATTCTTATGAATAGTATTTTTAAATGTTTTATATTAGTCTGCAAGCATCCATCATACAATGGAATTACACAAACTCAAAATTGAACATCGAAAGGCGAGGATATTAATAATATATTTTTTAAATTTTTATTGATGAATTTAATGAAGAGTATTTTAGTTCCATAGGAAACTCCAGAGTTATAGAAGTTATAAATACGGAGTGGGCGTAATCTTACGTTACAACGTTATTGATAAATCTACTTGAATAATTTATAGTACCTTAAATCAATATAACATCTGAGCAATTTTTGGCACAAGAGTCGTAAAATGTATATAAGAGAGAATAAGGGCAGAAATTCAATAAGACTATGCATAAGAAAATATGACTTGGAACCTTTCAAATGGATCCCTGATATTATATTAAATGTGCGTTTATAAAATTAAACTACACTGTGTTTCTACCCCGCAAACATGATTATCCACTCATCCTGTCAGCCAAAGTGTTTATTGTAGAAAATTGGTAACAACAGTAGGTGGCTGTCATTCACACCTACACTCTTCAAACCCAAATCTGCATTCGTGAATACTAAGATAGGCTCCCAGCCTTGAATTTTTGCGCGTCCTGCGAGAAGACACGAACCTCGCTCTCCGTCATCCCCGCCGCCGCCGCCGCCTTCGACTCGGCGTCCTCGTGACCGGCGGCGCGCGACGCTCCACGTCTCAGGAGCCGCGGGAGGCGGGCGACGCGGCGGCGGCGGCGGCGGTCAGGCCAGTCGACGGGCGCGCGGGCGGGCGCCCCGCGGTCACCTCCATTCCGCGACCACCTCTGGCCGCGAGTGCACCTTGCCACGCCGCCCAGCGCGTCGGTCGATACGCAGCCGCTGCGAGCCGGCAGCGGGCGGGCAGCGGCACGGCACGAGCCACCGGCAACGGAAGACCCGTATCCAACAACCGACAAACAGGCAACTGACATCCAACAACCGACACCACCCAACAACCGACGCCCAACAACCGACACGACACCCAACATCAGACACCGAACAACCGACGCCCAACATCCGATCTCCAGCAACCGAGAACCGACGACAACCAACAGCCGACGACTGATGACCATGAACAATCGCCGACCACCAGCAATCTCCGACCGTAAACCAGTCGCCCGCAACTGGCACTCCGAAGGTCGGCGCGCGCTTCGAGGAGAAGTTTGTAGGAGTTGAAGAGCGTACGTTAAGCGCACGTGACGACGCGACGGAGTGAATGACGCTCGCTGGATGCGAAACTTAAAGGTCCAAGAGAGCATGGCTTCGATTTGGAGAATTGTACCGCGGGAGGGAGCACAGAACAATGTAGGGAAGTGTGCTCCGAAAAGCCTGCACCCATCTGTAAATTAATGGGTTCTGGTATTTTTGTAGGAAGAGGAGGCATTTGGTAAATCTGAATAAAATATGCACGATGGCGTGTATTTGTTCGGAGAGTGAGAAGCAAAATAGTATACAGTTTTCTGCTGTGGGGTTAAGCGAAAACATGAACCACGAGAACGATGGTGCTGTGGATGATAGTACCACCGGCCAAAAACAAGACTGCAAATTGAGGGACGCTCCCTCAGGCGAGCTCACACAAAACGACGTTCCCTAACTAGAAACCTCACACGAGTCGCCGGAAGCCACGAGACCCGGCCCGTCCGAGCGACGTGCGTAAGGTGATTATGCAAAAGGGGCGTGTATCGCCGGCCGCAGCGCGCCGCCGCGGGGACGAGAGCAGCGGCCTCCCGGCGGATGCTTACCTGGCTCGGCCGGCGCGGGTGGCGTTGGCGGCGGCGGCGGCGGCGTTGGCGGCGGCGACGGCCGCGGCGTCGGCGGCGGAGGCCCTCCTCCTCCTCGTCCTCGGCGGGGCAGCGCGAGCGGGCGTCAATCGATGTGTTGCCGCTGCCGCTGCTGCTGCTGGCGGCGGAGGCCGCTGGGGAGGCGAACGGAGCGGAGCGGAGCAGAGCGCCCTGCGCAGCGCGGCCACCGGCTGCTCTGCGCCCTGCCTGCGCGCGGACTGAATGGCGCGGCGGCGGCGGCGGAGGCGGCGCTGCTCTGCGCGGCCGCCCCGCCGCGCCGGCGCGCCCCGCCGCCGCCCCGCCACCCCCGCCGCGCCCCGCCCCACGCCGCCTGGAGTACTACACTCCGCTGCCATAGTAACGCGGCCGGGGTGGGCTCGGGACGGGGTGCGGGCGCACCGCGCCGGGGTGGCCCGGGACGAGGCGGGGGCGGTGGAGGGGAGCCCTGCGGACCGCCGCGCGGCCGAAGGGAGGGAGGAGTCGGGAGGGGAGGATGAGGGGTGGAAGCGGGCCAGTGGGCCCCGAGGGTGGGGGCGCGTGCGATATTTTAGCGGAAGGTATTCGTTCTGAGGAATCGATGGCGATATTGAGTGTGATGACCCGCTACAGGTGCGGGTTTCAGAGACAGAGAGAGTGCACTGCATGTTGGTGAATTTCCAAGTTCAACTCTTCTTGAAAGTTCTCTATGATAAAAGGGATAAAACCGCACTATTCGTAATATCGCGCGCTTAAGTTTTAAATCCTCCTAACGTGTTTTTGGAATCCATAAAATACATATACACCAGTTCAAAGGGAAGTACGTACCCTCAAAAAGAAAAATGCGCATTTAGAAATGTGGCTGTAGAACATTAGCGGCAATACGGTAAAAATGCGTTCCGCTGCAAAAGTTGAGCCAGCGCGAAATTAGGAACAGCAAAAGCTTTGCAACCAAAATGAAAGTAAAAAAGCAAAGAATACAAAAGCAAACTGGCGAAATGGGAAAGTTAATGGAGAGATGAGGGCATTTTGCGCCAAGACAACACTAATGAGTTAGAAACTAAAAAGGTTCCATTTGGAAGGGATTATGGTAGAACCTACATTAGTTCAAAGGTAAAAAAGACTTCATATACACACTTACCCTCAACTGTAGTAAATGTCAGGTGATCCGTGGGTTGCAAAAAGCCCCAACGGAAACGACACTTCGCGAAATCTATGCATGTTTCCCGCACACATACCAATGAAACCCCTTAAAGACATTGTTTTTCCTATTTCTGTTTGTGGATTTGAACACGCGATGCAGAATTTTAAGTAAACCACTCAATATTATTAAATATACTTTATTCTCTCTTTCCTTATTTATTAATTCGTAGTAACCACATATCAGCAATTTTCTTGGCTATCTTTGCTATGCGAGAGAAGAGAAAGGGATTGGAAGTCGGAGAATACAGATTTTATTATAACTGGTAAACGGAATTTATTGTAATCAAAATCGCAAAATATGTAGATACATTTGTATTTATATTTTCAAAAATATGTAAGAAAAACTAGAAAATATGTAAAATAAAATTCATGATTGTAATTATAATTGTGCCATACGAGTTTTTCAAGTATTCTAAAACAACCTTGGGGCCGATCAGTTCTTGAAATGGTTTCGGAGCAGCTGAACAAACGTTCTACCTCTACAGCAGTAATTGAACACTTCACCAGACATTACGAATTTTAAACAAAATATAAAATACGAACGTTAAATATACGTTGTTTACAAGACGCCTCACAGTCAGTGACGGATCAAGGTTGGGGGGGGGGATCGGGGAGCATGCCCCCCCCCTAAATCCAACATTATTTACGTAGCCTCTGCAGAATCGTTGACCGGAAGGACCTAGGGTTCGAGACATGACGGTGGCAGATTTTGAACACTAACTAGACTTTTTTTTCAGCCGACGCTTTCAGCCGGGCTTTCATCCAGCCGACAGCCGGTTGCCCTTGACGTCCCGAAGGGACGCATATTTGACCGTACACTAGTCAAACACTCTTGCGGGCTCCTCTGATCTGGGGTCAGCAGAACGCGAGGCCCTCCGCGACAACACACAGAAAGTCAAGGGACAAACAGCCATGCCCAAGGCGGGACTCGAACCCGCGACCCTTCGGACCGAAGCGCTGAGTCGGTACTCGCTCTTAACCACCTCGGCCATCCAGGTCGGCACACTAACTAGACTGCTGAGTTAAATTCACCCACTTCCTGGAGGAAAATTCTAGCGGCCGGCTGCTTTGATAAGTGGTTTTCCGTGGTTTCTCCGATCAATCTCAGGCAAATGCCGGAGCAGAACATTAACAGATCTCGAATCGCGCACGATCTTTCCTTCCGGAACGTTTCCCCTCCTCTCCCCTACACACAACTTTAATTCACGACACTACCACATACTATGTTGAAAGAACGGGCGGCATGTCCCGGCTGAGACGGTTCCCCGCTGGGAGAAAATACCAGCAGGGTATTTTACTCACCAACCCGCAAGTCGATGAGTAGGTTGGCGCCGGATCTCAATTTCCAGCAGCGGAGGAACAGCGAAGATATTACTTCCTAAGATATTAGCGCGCACAATTTTTACTATATTTATCGAACATTGTATTTAAAATACGATTTATGGAAAACATGTACCACAAATTGATCGTAACACATTCTAAAGAAGTATTCCCATTGAGCTCGAGCGGATGAGGTTTCGTGAATAAGTCCCGGATTTTGCGTCTCTGAGTCAGTGGTGTATGTTTTGTCGGCAGGATGCTGGAAGCGCGAAGAGACAATGGTCTGCAAGAAATATATGTCAAGTTGTGTTTGGAATCTACGAAATATGAGTAAGCATTTTGTTACGATCTATGGAATATGAACAAGTATGTGGTTATAATTATGTTAGTTACAGTAGTAGATAAAATATGTAAAAATATTTAATTGTACAAAAATATGTAAAAATATGTAAAATCAAAATGGTTTTAATGCTTTGATAATGTTATGCAGGCTATGGAAAAAATTATTTCATGCCAATATCTTCTACCATTAAAAATATGAATTTACATGGAAATCCGTTCCATAATTATAACAATTATTTGTATTATTTTTATATTTTTCTATGAAATATTACTTGTATGAAAAATACAGTATGATGTAAACTCATATATACATTCACCGTCACACATACATCACACATACATCATATAACATGTGTATCACTTTGACATAAATACCATATACCACGTAATAAATTGTAAGATCTTTGCACACAAGATTTCTTTTTTGTTATTGGTATTTGAAGGTCGACGTAAAATTTTTCGACGAACTGGAATAGACATTTTTTTAAATGCCCATGCATGGTTCACACTATAATGCATTGCCTTTCTATAACTTTTCGAAACCTAGGCATTTCGTTTTTCCATTTTTGGAAGTTAAGCATTTATCTTACCCTTGAAGATTCCTGGGTAAATATGTCCCAAAATGAACATTTTTATTGTCACGCAAGATATTATTTTTTGTAGGTTATTTCGTAATTTCTTATTCACACCAATAAAACTTGAATAACATTTATTAACAGTAAAGAAAAACTGAGTTTAATACACTGATAACCTTAATAATCTCTCTTCAGTTTTACTGCTAATTGCGATGAGACATTTTAAAATGTATTGCTTGCCGTTCTACAAATTTGTCTTTCGAGGATTAGAAGGAACAAAGATTACACAAAACTTTCAGTTTAAGGTCATCCTTGATTCGAGTTTGGCTTATTTCTTTGAATATTAGAAATTATGAGTGTATCTCTAGCTAGAAAAGTAGTGAGTGTGGTTGGGTGAGAGGAAGATACCTAGGAGATACGGAGGATTTGAATCGGCCTTTTGGAAATCTAGATTTAATGCAAATTCTTTTATTGTTTCTACCAACGCTTTTTTTCACTCGCATCTTCTCCAACGCATCTTCTTTTGGGTCTACCAACGCTTCTTTTCCCTCGTGTAGGAGTTGCTTAGTTATCAGATTATTTCCCATTCTTAATACATGGTCTCTCCATTTATATCTACATTCTTTAATTTTGTCATTGAGGTTGTAAATTCCAAAGTTCTCATGGATGGCCTCGTTTTTAAAACTATCTCTTGTTACTCCTAGGATAAACCCCAAAATTCTCATTTCAGCTGCCTATGCTCTGCTTTTGAATTTGCTATTGAAACCCCAGTTTTCACTTCCATACAGGCTATGACGGATTGCCATAACTTTGTAAAATTTAAGTACTGTATCTTTTCGAACTTTAACTGTGAGTGTTCATTTAATGGTGCCATTCATAAGATTGAATCTCTCAATTTTTCTTTCGACATAATACATGAGGTATGATAAGTCACATCCTAGAAATCTAAAAGATTTTACTTATTCAATTATCTTACCCTGTAAAACGAGCTTACATCTTAGTGATTGAGAACCTTAGAAAACTATAGACTTGATTGTGCTGGAAGGTGTGTGTGTTTATATATATATATATATATATATATATATATATATATATATATATATATATATATATATATATCACATTATAGTGCTTTAATGTTTTTTACAATTCATACAGGGCTCAATGAAGATACTCTTTCATTATCATAAACTAACATCTAGTCGTCTGCAAACAAAATTTGTCCATTTGTAGTTGTCTTCAATACTAAAATGCACAAGCCGTTGCTTCCACTCCTTTGCAACGTTGCCACGTTATATTAAAAGTATTGGTAAAATACATCTTTGTCTAATCTGTTTGTTAATAGTTCTAAAAAGTGTCCTGAATTTAGTTTTATGATGATACGTGTATCTGCATACATATTGTGGATACCTCTAAGTATGAAGAAGTCGTATTTTCATGTTCTCCTGTACATTCCACAATTTACTATAATTAACACTACCAAATGCTTTTCTGTAATCAGTAAAAGCAACGTAGGTTTTCGTACTGTGTTCTCCTCTCTTTTCTTAAGAGATAAAATATTGTCTGTGCAAGATCTTTTTTTCCTAAATTCGTTTATTCTTCCAACAATACATTGTCTATGACGTTTCTCAGCCTATTTACAATTTTTTTCACAGAGCCTACATTTTGTACGCCCCGATAGTTTTCAGTCTGTCCGTGAGCCTCTTTTAAAGATAAGAAGTAATACTGCTTTCTTCCATTCATTTAGTATTTTTTGCTGTTGCCAGCATTGGTTTAAGAAATCTAGTGATTTGTGTTTGGCTTCTTCTGGAATTAGGTAAGTTGTTAAGCAAATTGTTGAGCAGTTTTATTACTGTAAGGTTGAATTTTGAAGAGACGTCAGATTTTTTGTACCTAGGAAAAACCATGGTGCATTTACAATTGATCTCAGATTTTTTAATTTGTACCGAGCTTTTCGATAAACGCAACTGAACGCAAGTGACGCGTGCCCAAGGGTGTTGAAGTGGAGGTCACGCTAATTGAAACGCCTGCCTCTAGTTGGGTGGCTGCCGGCCGCTAGGAGAAGTCCCGCGTTTTGTCACGCAGAAACCCCGCGGGAGCAGCGAGGCGGAAACGCCGCGGAGGGCGGCCGGCGCTGTTATAGAGCGATTTTTCTAAGGATGAGCCAAAGTGACAGCTAGTGCTGGCAACATAACAAGGTTCTGTGGTCGTTGTGCCCTTGAACCCATTAGACTCCCTTCCCGCATTCGTTCGTGTGCAGTTGGCTAACTTGTAAACGGCTTCGACACTTCCTTTTGTGGTGTTCTTGTCCGACAAAAATATAGTGCCCTGCGAGAAATAATTAATATTAGGAAGTGCAGTGTTACGTGCTCTTCTGTAAAAATTCTTTTTTTCATTATATATTACATTGAATTTACTTTTTGTGTAATAAATATAATGTCTATTTTAAAACCCAGACGTGAAAGCGACATGCGTACCGGTGCACGTGTTTCCGGCTTAAAATCATTTTACTTTCTATTTACATTCGTGGCAGTTTTCTTTTACTGATTGTGAGAGCATGTTAAGAGATTTTCTACATACGTAATTAAATTTAAATATTTCCCGGACTCACGTACGTGCATGTACCTCAGTGAAACTCTTAGACTTCATAGGAATGTTTTCACAGAAGCCATTACCGAACACTTTACGAAGAGGCGTGGTTGAACAGCTGTCGCGGCGGAGGGATACTTCTCTGAATTAAATGTGATGTTCACTTGTTTTCGCGAACTGTTACTTTGGCTCATCCTTAGGAAAATCGTTGTATAGGAACGACCGCCCCACATCTCCTTTTCCCTTCGCCAGGCTTTGGAGAGGGGCATCGGGGGAACGGTTGATAAGCGGCGCCGGTGACCAAAGCGATACCCGAGGCGAACCTTGTTAAGTTTGATATTGTATAATGACCCTGCGTTTTGATTTGGTACTTTCGTTTCGGCATATTGGTGGCTCGGTAACTTTTGGTTAATCTTCTGTTATTTCGGCGAAACAGTTACTGTATTTTGGATTTCGACTTTGGTACTGAGAAGCGCAGTGGAAATGTTTCTTTTGTTACAGTTTAACACTTTCTCTGTTCCTACCTCAATCTTTGACCACAACAAAATGGCGATGAGGGAAATCAATTCGGCGGGGATCTCCAAGGACAGCACGGTCAGGATGGTTATTGCAGGAGAGGCTTCAGCAACAACAGGCGGCACTGCAGCAACAGGCGGCACTCCATCAGCAGCTACAGCTGCAGCAGGAAACGGCAGTACGGCAACTGCAGCAGCACCAAAAGTCACGGCGAGACAGCTACGTCAATAGCAAGAGGCCTTTTAGTAAGATAAGGTGGAGATGATGAAAGCCTCGGAAGCGGTGAGTCTGGTGTCGGCACGCGTACTCCGGCCCCATTCCCACCATTCAATGGGGAGTTGGAACACTGGGTAAACTACATAGAGACATTTGATAGGCATGTAGAGTGCCCCGGGTTCAAGGGAGACCGGGTGCGGTAGCTCAGTGCATCAACTGATGTCATT